>JBAMJV010006941.1:0-58792 GCA_037951105.1 Echinarachnius parma | reverse complement strand
CGCGCCTGTATTCAGGTATCCATCCATTTCATACATACAAAGGAGTACCAAATTTGCTATATAATTGCTCAATAATTATTCAACATAATATTAAAGTTTGAAGCAACATATCATTAAAGGGGAATTAACCCTTATCCTTTTGACTTACTGGATGTGATGAGAGCATAACTACTATCATTGCTAGTCACTTATTTCCTCATGAATATTCCCGATTACAAAAATAATCAATATTTTATGGACCACTGTCGTCTGCTTTCAATGCCCATAGGAGGCGGCTATTTCTTCAACTACTCGCGGTGAAATGACGTGGCAGGCGGAGAACACAATAGCATTATCGTAACCCGCTATTGTGTTCTCCGCCTGACACGTCATTTCACCGCGAGAAGTTGAAGAAATGGCCGCCTCCCGTTGGCATTGAAAGCAGACGACAGTGGCCATAAAAATATTTATTATTTTCATTATTGGGAATATTCATGAGGAAATAAGTGACTAGAAATGACAAGAGTTATGCTCTCATCACATCCAGTAAGTCAAAATGCTAGGAGTTCCTTCCCCTTTAACGTATCACTCTCCTATGCCAAAATATGGTATAAAGACATATTTGTATTTGTTTTTTGACGCTATTTACATTCGTTTATAAAGGTACTGTAGCTATAATTGACACAAACTGTACATCTTGGAACCCCCTTTTCTAACTAAAAAACGATACATTCGATTTTCCTTGCAATTAATATGCAAATCAACTAAAATGCCACTTTGTATATTTTCACCAAGGTGTATAATGTATGCATATTACATATGATAAAGTCAAGCTTGCGACTTTTAGTCGAATTACATTTAGGGATATTTCAGCCGTTTCTGAACGAATATTGATCAAGCACAGATTGTTTGGTACTGAAATGAATTTTGAAGCGCCTTTTAAAACATAACCTTTCTTTCCTTTGTTTAAAGGGACTGTCCCTCTTTTACAAAACGTCTGAACAGTTCCCAGTTGACAGATGGAGATGAATGTAACACACAACAAAAATCAGATCGAACAGCCCTGTAATTTGGATTCTACGGATACAAAACTTTTGCGTCCCTCCATCAAACTATATATCGGTCAATAAAAGAGTTTAACTGATTTAGCATAATATTACAACAATATTGTACTTATTCTTATAAAGGTATTGTGAAGCCGACATTTGTAAAGGTATGTCGCGGAAAAAATCTAAAAAATTAAGAATATGTAATTACATGTAGTCAGTTTAAGCGAGGTTTGGTTATTTTGTTTAATATTCGGTCATGCTATTAGTATGTGTGTGCGGGTCACGTAGCTAGCGCGGGTCACGTAGGGGTCACGCATAACGTTGTGGTACTTCGTGGAATCCGTGTACGATCTTCCTCACTGGGTGAATACACGTAAATGCACAATTAACCGTTGGTTGTCGTTTATTAGTTTTAGGTCTATAACTTCACGAAAAAGAGATTTCAAGCCCTAATTTGTTCAGGCATGCTATTAAATGACATTTTCTTTCATATAAGACAATAACCTCGCAACTGTTTAAATTTAGCTTGCAAAAGAGGGAATGTCCCTTTAAGGCATTAACTGATTTTTGCTAAGAAATGTATGCAATTGTTTTTACATTTTCCAGTTATACTTAGTTTTAATAATTGTTTGCGTCCAAAGTTCGTCTCACTGGTGGGGCGAGCACTAATGAAGGGCGCGTTGAGATTGTGCACCAGGGAAGGTGGCGACCCGTATGCGGCGATAAGACTTGGGACTTGCAAGATGCGGAAGTTGTCTGCAGAAGCCTCGGCTTCCCCGGCGCTGAGGAATCATATAGAGAACCAAGGTCTGGAGAAGAGGGAGAAATGAAAACCTTGCTCGATGGAGTCGACTGCACGGGGAACGAGATGTCCATCTTTGAATGTGGACACAGGGGTCTTGGAGTGGCAGACTGTCTAACGAATGCAAACGCGGGTGTTCGATGTTCAGGTAAATAATGTGATCGTTATTAAATTAATCCGATACATTTTGTCATGGAGTGAAATATGACATTAAGATCGAATTGCATGTTAACACTTGCACTACATTAACATTTTTTGTATAAATTAAATTTTTTAAAATTTGTTACCGCCTGCCGGGCACTTGGCCAGAAGTTGACTGATGCCTGGGCGAAGCCCGCCCGACACCCAGGCGACACCCGGACGGGATATGCCCGAAATCCTGCCTGGCGTCCCTCGACGCGTCTGCGCCTCAAATATGTAAACTGGGTTCCAAAGAAACTTTCTTCAGAGCGACACACATTAAAATCACATACAAATTAATCATAATTGGTCATAGATTAGCTACAGTACCCCTTAGCAAGCTCATCTAAAAAAAATATGTTTGCTTTAGTCAACAAAGAATAAAATAAGGTGAAATCGCAAGAGGTCATTTTTTCAAAAATCACAGAAACTGCTCGCCTTCCGGGCACAGAGGTCGGTACGGACAATAGCCAGTCTAGTGGTTACTGTTACATAACCCGCTTTGAAGTTGAATGAATAGCTATTGAAAGTTCTGAATAGACCGCCTTTCGTGGAGGTTCGCAGCGAGCAGTTTCTGTTTTTTTTTAAACGGACCTGTAGTGATTCCATCGCATTTTCTCTTTTTTGGCAAAAGCAAATTTTTAAATTTTAAGATATATGCTTTATAAGGAGAATAATAGTTTATCTGTGTCTAAATATGACTCAATTTGATGCTATGGATTTTAGTGAGCGTCGCTCTGAAAAAGTGATAAGTTTCTTTTGGAGCCCAGTTAATATGACATTTTAAAAGATGTATACATCTCATTTGAAGAAATAGTTGAGTATTGGTCAAACTTAACTTTAGTAACCAACACCTGCACCATTACGGTACAAAAGTAATAGTTAGAATTACACCATGCTCGAAAAGTATACACAATTACAAACGGCTAAATAAAAACCCCTGTTATCATTAAAAAAGAGCCGTTACAACTCAAGAGGGCGCTTTTTAAAAATATCACTGGTTTAAGCCATTTTTCTAACAAAATTGTGCATTTAATATTTTGTTAAAATAATGATTCAATAGAGATATCATCAACGACTTTTAAAACCTATTCAGATTTTGTTTAGTCTTTAAGCATTTTAAATTTTTTTTCTCTAAAAGTCTATTTATCCCCCAGTGATTGCCGGTGAAGAATCTTTTGAATAAAAATATACTTATGGATATTTCAGCGTTTCTGAACCGATTTAGATCAAATAAAGTTTATTCTGTCATTAAAATTGTATGTTCTTTCAAATTTGACAGTCAGTTTTTCATTATCTCACAACAAATATCTGGGGGCACTACGGGAAATACCAATACTCAACGGTACCTTTAAGAGGCATCTTCCTGATATTCGCAACACACATGAACGACCGCAAATGCTTACGAACACCCACTAATGTCTGGTGATCACCCTTTGATCATTAATTGCGTATTGGTGGTGAGTTACATTCGTAACGGTATTCGCCGCTGTGCGAGAGCAGTATTCATTTCACGTGCATCATGTTTGCATTAAAATGAAAATATCAGTTCTCTCAATGTTCTTAATAATATTTATATTTATTTATTCAGTCTTCTTTAAAAACACAGGGTAGCCCCATTCAGTGCCACAAAGGCCTGCTCTACAAGAGGGCCCTGTAACAAAGGATATAATTGCATACTAATAGGTGCGTATAGGCAAAATAACAAAGGATAGAAGTGATATGCATTGGCGTAAGATGCCATTTCATAATTACTTTCATTATCGATAAATTATTTACCATCATTCTGTTGTGTTAAATTCAAAAGCATACGATGTGTGTGATGACTGCCTGGACATACATACATGCGTGAGGGAAGCAGGGGCGTACTTGTGCGTCTGTCCTCGGGATAAGGTACAGGACCCTCGACTGGTATCTGTCTCGATGTCCCCAAGTGCGCCGACGAAACGATGAACGACTGCCACGAAAACGCACAGTGTACGGACACCGATGGATCATACCGCTGCGACTGTGCAGTCGGTTACGTCGGGAACGGAACCTATTGCGAAGGTATGGTGACGCAGATTAGATGAATTTAAGTCTAGCACCTTTTAGGGTGCTCAAACATGCTTTTCAGGATATTCCTCGATATCTCTCCATAAGCCAGTGGTAGGTCGCAGTTGTCTAGCTACGGGGCCTTGTATCCCAATTAATGTTCCAAAACAGTTACAAATTGTGTGTTTTTGTTTTAGTATGAGGGGGGTGGGGGTAAATTTGCAATATCAAAAATACACCCGTTATTGGTCAAACGCAACATTTAAAAAACTTAAATAAGCATGTTTGAGAGACATGTTGTATTATTGATATTCTTCTTACTTTGCAGTAATTCCCGAAACGTGCACATCGAACCCGTGTGAGAATGGACGTTGCGTCAATAGAGAAGGACCATGTAACCTCTGTGCCAATAACCAATAGGAGGGATTTATCTGGCATTCCCATATTGTATAATGACTAAACATGTATTTTCCATGCGTCGGTTTAACGCTCGGTGGTGTGTGAGAGACATGTTTGTATTTATTGATATTCTTCTTACTTTGCAGTAATCCCTGAACCGTGCACATCGAACCCGTTTGAGAATGGCCGTTGCGTCAATAGAGAGGGAGCAGGATATCTATGCATGTGCGATGACCAGTGGGAGGGTGTCACCTGCAATATCAAGCCCGCTACCGTCCGTGAGTTTAAATCATCATTTGTTTCTTAAAGGGATCTATTAACTAGGTTGACATGTGCAAATAGTGATGAATGGTCGATAAAATGTGTATTGTTGTGATCTGATGTGTCCTCTAGTATCATGAGAACATTGCACGTTAAAGGGACTAGTAACATTATCATTATCCAAATGATTACAATCCTCAAAATCCAATTGGAATTCGAGTGGTTCCCTCACACCTTGTTGTATTTGTATTAACTACAGAAGCATGGGACAGGTTTCAGTGTTTCAAATATCCCTTTCGTTAAAAAGATATGTACGATTTAAGTATTCAGATTTTAAATTATCCACTGGATCACGAAAACCGTGTACAAAGTAAGTGCAATGATTTAGTGTATAGGCACTTTGCAATTTTGCTCATTACTCGGCCATGTAACGTCTATTTGACCTGAAATGTTCACACAACACCCAGTGGACATATCGGATAACAACCATATACATTGTTCAAACCACTCACCACTTTTTGCACATGTCAACACATTTGACCAGATCACTTTAAATGGATGTCATATGGTCGATAATTTGTAATTCTACAAAATGGTAAGAATAGAGTCTAGAATATTATGGTCATGCATAATGATTATGTCACGGATGGACGAAACAAAACCAGACAACCTATTCCAGAGAAGAGGATACCACAGAACGAGAGTCCATTCCATGAAACTTATAAAGAACATAATATGCAAACTGGATGGCAGAAACAAAATGTTCAGTCAAAGGGTTTTCAACATATGGAACAAATTGCGGTCGGAGCCCCCTCACTCATTCGTTTTAAGAAACAGTTTTCTAACTTGGGTTTTTAAAATGTAAAGGGTCCCCACAAACCCTGCCCCGCCAAAATGTCTACTATCTCGATGAGGATTGCAAGGTTTAGCCTTCAAGGTATGGTTGCTTAAGAAATGACAAAATTGTCTTTATTCATTGATACCAGGCATGTGTCTCAGTGACATTGGTAGAAGAAAAATGATTCCAAGCCAGGCGTCCGGCAAACACGTAACGAAGAGGGGTATATGCACGGGCCTGTTGGAAGGCGGAAGACCACTGAAGTGGCTTTACTCTGGGTACATACAAAGTTATCATGGTTATTATTATTAACATGATACTCATTAATTCTCTTTCCCCACAGTGCCGGTGGTAGTTAGGACCTCCCCACTCAATCAGACGATGAGTTATTTTGACAGGGTCGTCCTCTCCTGTAGTTTCGACAATGCCGTGAGCTTCCAGTGGCAGAAGGACAATGTTTCAATCCCTGGGACCCAGAACGAAGGTGCCCTTATTATAGTATCAATGACTCCGAAGGATATCGGTTACTATCGGTGTGTTGGTGTGGGTGCAACCAGGTCAGAGCAGTAACGAACCAGGCGGCACTCTACATGAAAGGTAATACTTATCATGATAATAATAATGATTATGACAATATTACTACTAATAATACGAATAATAACGATACAACTACTACTACTACTACTACTACTACTACTACTACTACTACTACTACTACTACTACTACTACTACTACTACTAATACTACTACTACTACTACTACTAATACTACTACTACTACTACTACTACTAGTAATAATAATCGTGATAAAATTAACAAATTACAAACACTATTACCCCGGTGATAGCATCATTAATTTAATTGCACCTGATTTGGCACAAGGTTTCCACATCGAGTAATCCAGTACTGATACAAAAAAAACACACTAACAAACCTGAAATTAAGATGAATGAAATGTGATAAACTTAACAACCTAATGCGACATTTCTGAAATTAAATCATTCAATACCCACCTGTCAAAAGATTAGACAAACTTTTCTTCTTAAATAATAAATTAATTAATTGTTTGATGTGTTCATGTGGTATGTGAGTTTGTGCTAATGAGCTCTATACATAAATAACTATACCAAATTGTATTATCGTGTTTTAAACTGTATTGTATTATATTGTACTGAGTATTGTATTATATTGTCTTGTATTGTACTTAATATGTTGATGTAGATGTGGCTACAGTTCAGGTCAGCGATGCTACGTTCAAGATCAACGTCTCATCACCAGAGCATCTGTCTAACCCGAACTCAGCAGCTTACATGGAAGCGAGTAGTTATGTCACGAATACTGTGAGTAATCACCTCCTCACGCGATACATTAACATGTTTAGATCCAGGGACAGTTCATGAAGATTCTCCTGCTGCAATTATAAACAATAGGAATCTATATAATTTGATGGGGGGGGGGGGGGGGGGGGGGTATCTCAACAAAATTGTAGGAAGCTCTGATGTTATATTGGATCCGCTGGTAATTATGGGAGTAGTTCTTTTGTATCAGTCCTGAAAAATGGATCGAATTCGTAAATCTTGCGAATACCTTGCGAAAGGTGCGAAATGAACACTGGCTCAGTGTTATGCCTTGCGGACAAACTAGCCTTTTCCAAAATGGCGACCTGCGGTATAGCTGCATCCCCACGCATGACAACCTTTAAATCCTCTTTTCTTGCAGATTCAAAACGGACTTCAGAACATCGACGGAGTCTCCGGCTTGTCACCCACCGTCGTCCCCTCAAATCTTCGACCAGGAAGCGTGATCGTCGATCTCAACATATTTGCCGGGGCGAACACGTCATCGTTCGCTCTTCTAGACCTCATGACGTCATCTCTCCAATCACTGGCTTCCTCACTGGGTAGCCTGCTCGACTTATCTCAAAGCACCTTTACATCCACATGTAAGACATCGCGTTTCAGTGCCGTAGATTGGACATTGGGGTGGGAGGGGAGGGGGGCGCAATTGTTTTGGGGGCACTCTCCTTTTTAGTTTATACATGTACCTATAATTTGTAAAAGACTTACCTCTTATGTTTGTTCATTGTTTTGTTTTATTAAACCATTGTGGGGACCACCCCCTCCCCCATCAGCGCTACGCCATTGATTTATTTGTCAAAGTATTTATCAATTAATGTGTGTTCCTATTCCTATTCATTTCTGTTTAGTTTGTCTTTCTTCTTTCGTTTTGTCTCCATTTCTTTCTATTTTCATTAATTTAATTAATTACCATTTATTTTCTCGCTTTCTTCTAGTTGTTCGATTTCGTTTGATTGAGCGTTAACCTATTGCTTGCCTTATGTAATCCTTGTGTACCTACCATGCCTTAACTCTATGTGGATCCACAACACCAGTAACTAGGAAACATCAATCTACGGGTGACAGAAACGTATCGGAGACATTGTACAATGCTGCGATAATAACTGTGTTACGGTTTAAGACAAAATACATCAGTGCTTTCTTAGAATACAGCAAATTGTATTCCCCTTTTCTCCTCAACAATCAATCTTTCTATATAGTTTATGTTTACAACTCTATGTAAATGTATTTTTTGTGTATGTTTGTATTGCAAAATGTATTGTTATATATTAAATAGCCTAACTGATTGCTACTCACTTCTTTGGATCAAATTGAATAGTAAACAAATTAATAAATAAATTAAAATCAATCAATTGATTAATTTATAGATAACAATACAACTAAATATTTGAATATTGTGATCACAAAGTTTTAAAAAGGATATCTTAACAATACCACTCACTTCCTTTGATACTGATTCATCATCTTGAAGCGATTTGTTATGGAACCGATTGGAATTCGAGATTTGGACGAGTCTCCTTCGGGGATGGGGAATTGAACTCGTGGACCAACTCAACAATGACGTGTCCTTTCAACACCACGAATGGTGAGTTGACTTTTCTCAGCCGAAGTATTATGTGCATGTAGTCCAATTGACATTTTATACGCGAACTGTGACCTGTTACCCCACTTGCATCTGTCGACCCAGCTTTGAGTAGGAACGTAATTTTATTTGAGGTAATATAAAGTATGGCGAAGAGAAAGTAAGCTCAAAGGGCTGTTTTTGTTATTATTGTTTGCCTAAGCAATCACTAAACAATGACTACTAGTATTGTTACAATTTAATTTCTCTTAATAACATATAATTATTAAGATAATCAAATATTATTCACTACTCATTAACATGAAGAAAAAAAGGTCTCACACAAATTGAAGTTTTTTCTTCGCCTTTCCATTTACGCGCCCTTGGCACACCAAGGGTTGTACCACCAAATCACCCCTACATACACTGGTTAACCTATTAATCAATTTGTATATTAGCTAACCAGCCAGTTGCCCTTGCCCGGTGTGTCGGCGATAGAATCAGCCAGGCCACCTGGAGACCTATCGACAATTGTGGTCCCTTCAGGAACGTTTCAGAACTGCTTGAAGAACTGGACGAGGTGAACTTTCAATATTTATTTCAAAACTAAGAATAACTAATTTTTTTTCTTTTTTCGATTGGGGTCAACATTTTCTTACACGTGCATGACTTAGTCAGTTCCCATTACCTCGCAACGTGTTATTTTCGAAGCGCCCTATAAACCAGAACCTTGCTATCCCTTCAATATCAATCATTTCAGATAACAAAGTATGTACAGGGGTACGGGGCTCCAACGTTCCTTTTTAGCCATCACACTGACATGGCTGACATAATTAGTTAATGGGCAACGAAACCATAAAAAACGGTATACATTTGAGCTACAATTATGACAATGGTCGAGAAATAAGGAGTAACACGAAATAAGTTATTATTTACGGTAAAAAATGAACTACCAGATCCCCGAAAGCAAAGTTACTTGCCATATTCACTTAACGTTCGTACAGAGGAATCATGATGAAGAAGCTCCCTCATTTATTTGCGACTGCTACATGCAAGTGAATCTCACTGGAAGCTAGACAAACTAGAGTATACAATATCTTTCAAACTATCGTGATATCGTTTGTATTCTTGTTTACTTTTACACCAACAAAAGGTTTCAATCTCGGACAGCAACGTGGAAGAAGTGACAAATCAAGTTGCAATAATCACAGGCAACACGATGGAGATAACTTCAAATGACATCTCAACGGTCGGCAATATTGCTAATGAGATTGTCAGTCAGAATTCTGGTGATCAGGCGGTGAGTAGTCAGTCCGTATTGCTTTATTGGATGGTTGATTCATTAGCTGCTTGGGTTATCGTTTTGTTTGTTTGAGTGTTTGTTTGTTTCGATAAGAAAAAGAACAACAACTGAATATAATTATTGTAAAACAAGTAACACGACGGATAACCCAGGTTCATTATCGATTGCGTGATTGGTGTCTTATAAATAGTGAAAACTTTGGTTGGTCGGTTGACTAATATTTCGTTCGGTTATTTGGTTGGTAGATTTGGCTAGCTGTATTTTGTTGTTTATGGTTTTGTTGGATGCTTGCTGCTGGTCTGTGTGTGTATTTGGTTGGTTGGTTACCGTATTGTTGGGTGGTTAGTTGGTTGGTTGGTTGGCTGGTTAGTTAAGATTTAAAGTTTTATGTGGGTATCAAACACAAACTTGTTCTCAGTACTTTGGTGCTCGTTTGAAACCTTCATCTGTATCGGTTCCTTTGTGCATCCTTCCCTTTGAACAGGTGACGAGATCTGTAACTAATATCGTCAACAACATCGCTATGGTTGATCAAAGTGAACTCGAAGCTGCGCAGGAATATGACAATTCCGTATCCAGCATCGTGCAGGCCTTCGAGAGTCAACTCGAGAACGTCGACGTCGAAGAAGGGAAGCCCCTTAGGATAGCTGCGGAAAGCGTTGTCGTTCAGGTATAAATTAGTAAACACTGAATACCAGTACCACAAATTTAGCCACGACCTCGTGACTAAAGTTAGAAGGGCTTAAACATAACTTAGACAGAACTTAGCCAAGACTATGTTAAACAGGATTTAGACCATGTATAGACACGACTTCAGATTACCTAATCTTTAATCAAGACTTCCTGACTAAATTTAATCAGGACTTAAACGGGACATAATGGGAGTTTAGTTTAATAAACGGGACTTATTGTAACTGTGTTGACCTGTGCAAGTGCTGACAAGAAAAGCGTTACGTACACTTTAACATTCATGCCATTGCTATCTAGGTACAAAGCGTGCCCCCTTCAGATCTCGACCAGGGTCTCGTCTTGTCCGTCAAAAGAGATTCGTCATTGGATCTTTCTCTCACCAACATCACCGTCGACATGATAAGCGACGATGAGGATGATGACGAGGATAATCCGGGATTGATTGCCCAGGTACTTATTATAAATATTTTCTCGTTAATGGATATCTTAAATGAAGGTAAAGAGATCTAGTAACTTTTTTGACAAGTGCAAAAGTGATTAGTGATTGATAAAATGTGTATGGTGTGATCTGATATAAGTATGTCCACAAAGTAATGTGTGCACATTTCACGTTAATTGGATATTTTTTTGCTGATAAATTAGCAAACATGCAAAATGATATTCACTAACTCACTTCAATCGTGAATATCGTTTGAACGAAATGGTAATTGGAATAGCCGAAACATGTCCCGTGCTTTTATTGTTAATATGAATAATCTTATGACAAGGTATGAGAGAACTATTAGAATTCCAAGTAAGTTTTGAGGATATGGATATGTTGCTAACACGTGTTGCCAGTTTGTAAAACTACAATGAAATATTTTCACCAATAGTCGAAAATAAGCATTTAGGTTATTTGTTAATGCTCCTAAAACTAATTACATATTAAAACCGCAAGTTTATGTATTCTCATATAGGCCTAAATCTCCGCTATCGCTTTTATCAGAGAGTAACATTTTCTTCTTGATGAACCTAGAATAAGTTCGTTTGTTTTGATGATCATACAAAGGATCATTTTTTAGCAAGTTTAGAACAACCTCGTCATCCTCTGTGACCCGACTTGGACAAAAACATCATGATACCATGAAGAAAAACAACAACATTATAATCTAAATCATTTAGCTACCAGTACTAATCCTGGAAAATATATTACTTTGCCATAATATAGGTGAGAATTCCTCCAGAGATCGCAGACATTGTCTCGTCACCATCATATGGTAACCAGGACAACGGGACTGTCGATACCAACTTCAAGGTGATCATGGCCGTGTACCCGAAATCATCTCTCTTCATCTCGCCTTCGGTGAGCAACTTCAGCCAGACGAACGCCGAGGTGAACCGCACGGCGAACACTCCTGTCATAGCCCTTAGATTCGGTGGTCGAGTGGTGGAGAACCTCACGCAGCCAATCAACCTCACATTCACGGCGCTGAAGGTAATAACAATACTAATGATGATACTTAAAGGGATAGTTGAGTTTTGGTAGAGAGGGCGCTAGACTACTTATTTTTTGTGAGGTAATGACAAACTGAGTGTAAACATTGAAAGAGCATAATATTTCAATAATAAAATCATCTTTGTTTGATCAAAATCGGTTCAGAGACGGCTGAAATATCCATAAATATAACAATGTGTAATAAAGCTGGGGCCCCAGGTTTATTAGAGAATTTTGAACCAGCCGTTAAAAAAAAAAATAAAATAAATGCTTCCTCTTTTCAAAAAGTTACCAAATAGGTATTTAAATAGATGTTGGTTATTTCTCTATCTAATCACTATTTCATCAAAGCATAACATGCACAATATTTTATTCAAAATGGTTGAAACCGATGAGTGTTTAGAGAGCGCCCTCTTACGTTTTAACGGCTCTTTTTTAATGATAACATGATCTTTACTACGTCATTTGTAATTTTGTGTTCCTTTCTAGTTATAACTATAGGTTTTCCCATTAATTTTCGTCATTTTGTCATTCAATTTCGTCCCGAGAAGCCGAGAATGTGCCAATGCCAACTTCAATTTCGTCTATTGTCGACCAATTTCACAAAAAGTCAATTTAGTCGTTCGTCACGCATTTTCGTCGATTACAATTCAAATTCGTCGGTCACAGTTGCTGAACACATCTGTGACTGACGAATTTAAATTGTACTGGACGAAAATGTGTGAGAAATGACTAAATTGAATAGACTTTTTGTGAAATTGGTCGACAATAGACGAAATTGAAGTTGGCATTGGCACATTCTCGGCTTCTCGTGACGAAATTGAATGACGAAAGTGTTAAAATGAATGGGAAAACCTATATTAGTTTGTAATGTAATGATGCAGGTTTGGGTTACTAAAATTCAGTTTCACCAAAACTGTACTCTCCTTACCAGAACTCAACTATCCCTTTAATTGTTTTTGTTTGTGTTTACCCTGGTTACCCTCTTTAGTGTTTTTGCTCTGTTCCCTTAGACGGTCCTGCGACTAATATTATTGTCTAAGTCATAGGAAACACACCCACAGCCAACCAGCAACATGTATAAAGCGAACTTTTCCACTCCCTGGGAGCATTCCAGCCGGTGCAAACATGTTTACATACACACCCTCGAATCCTACCGGGTACCTATTGATACACTTACGTAGGTGAAGAGCAGCAATGTGGATTTAATAAATTCAAACAAATTAAATTCCTGCCGCAAAATGTTGTTAATCGAAGTGCCTGAATTGCATGGGTATTGAAAATGACAGGGCCGCAAACAGCCCTGTCATAAATATAATAAGAGTGAATACGTGCATATACGCAATGAACTTTCTTCGATTACTGTATGCGGGGGACGTTGATACATCCGTGAACCCCGTTCACAACAGGATAACATAATAGCCATCACGTGTTTATGGGAGTTACCGTGGCGCACGACCTTGATCAATAAGGGCATGATAGCCATCACGTATTTATGGGAGTTACCGTGGCACACGACCGTGATCAATAAGGGCATGATAGCCATCACGTGTTTATGGGAGTTACCGTGGCGCGCGGCCGTGATCAATAAGGGCATGATAGCCATCACGTGTTTATGGGAGTTACCGTGGCGCACGACCGTGATCAATAAGGGCATGATATCCATCACGTGTTCATGGGAGTTACCGTGGCGCGCGGCCGTGATCAAGACTAATAGCCATCACGTGTTTATAGGAGTTACCGTGGCGCACGACCGTGATCAATACTAATAGCCATCACGTGTTTATAGGAGTTACCGTGGCGCGCGGCCGTGATCAATACTAATAGCCATCACGTGTTTATAGGAGTTACCGTGGCGCGCGGCCGTGATCAATACTAATAGCCATCACGTGTTTATAGGAGTTACCGTGGCGCGCGGCCGTGATCAATACTAATAGCCATCACGTGTTTATAGGAGTTACCGTGGCGCGCGGCCGTGATCAATACTAATAGCCATCACGTGTTTATATGAGGTACCGTGGCGCGCGGCAGTGATTAATAAGGGCATGATAGTCATCACGTGTTCATGGGAGTTACCGTGGTGCGTGGCCGTGATCAATAAGGGCATGATAGCCATCACGTGTTTATGGGAGTTACCGTGGCGCGCGGCCGTGATCAATAAGGGCATGATAGCCATCACGTGTTCATGGGAGTTACCGTGGCGCGCGGCCGTGATCAATAAGGGCATGATAGCCATCACGTGTTCATGGGAGTTACCGTGGCGCGCGGCCGTGATCAATAAGGGCATGATAGCCATCACGTGTTCATGGGAGTTACCGTGGTGCGTGGCCGTGATCAATAAGGGCATGATAATCATCACGTGTACGTGGGAGTTACCGTGGCGCACGACCGTGATCCATACTAATAGCCATCACGTGTTTATATGAGTTACCGTGGCGCGCCGCGGCCGTGATCAATAAGGGCATGATAGCCATCACGTGTTCATGGGAGTTACCGTGGTGCGCGGCCGTGATCAATAAGGGCATGATAGCCAACACGTGTTCATGGGGGGGGGGGGGGGGGGGGGGGGTTACCGTGGTGCGCGGCCGTGATTAATAAGGGCATGATAGCCACCACGTGTTCATGGGAGTTACCGTGGCGCGCGGCCGTGATCAATAAGGGCATGATAGCCATCACGTGTTTATAGGAGTTACCGTGGCGCACGACCGTGATCAATAAGGGCATGATAGCCACCACGTGTTTATAGGAGTTACCGTGGCGCGCGACCGTGATCAATACTAATATCCATCACGTGTTTATAGGAGTTACCGTGGCGCGCGGCCGTGATCAATAAGGGCACGGGAATGGCACATACATCAACACACCAATATGCACACAAACGCACACACAGATTGAACTCGCACACCTTCAAAAATGGCACCACTGCCACCATTGATGCACTCAACTGGAGGGGCTAATTCCATTGCCTATAACTAAAACGGCAAAACTTTTCTATGAGAAGTGTCCGTGTAATATAATTATCATGAATAATTGATATAGGCCTATTCAGCATTTGTTTCATAGTGCGATGACCTTGAATAAGTTTATATAATATCCTTCTTTCCATTGTACAATCTACAGCCTGGCCATACCAATCAGACATGCGTGTTTTGGGATTTTACCACCAACGATTGGTCTTCGCGTGGTTGCAATCTGACCTCAAAGACCACGGCTGAACCGGACAACGAGAACAGCGGCCAACCCTCAAGAGAGACGTACACGTGCTCGTGTAATCATGCCACCCATTTTGCTGTGTTAATGGTATGATTTTATTATTATAGCATCATGTTACTGAATCAATATATCGTTCAGTAAGTACTACGAATTATTATATAATCGTTAATTAAACAACAAATCAGGTATATACTTTAATAACTAAGTTTACTGGTTGTTAATATGATCTGTGCATTATTATGTTCCATTTTTTGTATTCTACTTGTATAATGTAAATTAAGATTAAATTCGAAATTTACAATTTTGCTAGAAATTATACCAAAAAAAAGAACACATCAAAATGTCAACGAAGGTTTCAGGACATGCATAGCACACAATTGACTGTGTACATGACATTTTAAAGAAATTATTTTATTCAAGTCTGTATTTATTTTGTATAATAAATTATCGGATGTTGTTTTAGGATAATGAATACTACTAAAGCTGCGTTTCCATTAGAGCGAATTTCCGCGGCGAATTTTCTTTTTTCGCAGCGAATTATTGAAAAAATCGCTCTGAGGAGCGATTTAAAAAATTCTTTTGCGAATATTCGCCATGTAATATGAATAATATATATGAATAATATATGAATAACACTGATTTGGTCCGTGCGAATGTTCGCGGCGGAAATTCGCGGCGGAAATTCGCTCTAATGGAAACGCAGCTTAATAAGTTCTATTTCTGTGGCATTATTTTTTTCTTTTTGTTAGGATATCCACCAATCATCTTCAGTGCTTACATACAGTGTGCTGAGCTACATCGGGTGCGCAATATCCATAGTGTGTCTGGTCATCACACTCGCTACTTATCTGTGGAACAGGTAAATGATAATGGATAAAAACATATTTTAGAGCATAATAGACCCTTACATACAGTATGTTTAGGAAGGATGAAGAATATTGCCCGAACATTAGTGACGTAGCCCCTAGAGCATCATTCGTAATTCCCATCTTCCCCATAGCAGGCGCCCCAGATATATACTTTTCTAAAAAGTAATGAACATTAACTATCAAATCATGTTACTTGAGAAGTAGAAAATCTCGCATAAAGAGAGGTGATTACTATACACCCGAATAGAAGTTAATTTTGCAAAAATATCGATACTTTTAGAACATTTATTGTATTTTCCAGGAAGTGGTTGCCAAATAATAACTTGTTAGCCAAACGTCATCCTCATCTGATAAACCTTCATAATCACAATTTAAACCGATTATTTCCTGAATCGTTCGTCAAGCTAATAACCCTTTTCATTAGCCTGACTTATATATAACAACAACAACAACTACAACAACAGAATCAACTTTAACAACAAGATGAACACCTTCACCAAGGGCTAAAACAGATCACCTATTCTACAGCTCGAGCCGTCGAATCCTCCATTAAAATAAATGTAATACAACTTCACTCATTTGTTACAGGTCGCTCCATTAAGGCAGGGTTTTGTCAACTTACTATCGATTTCTAAAATTAAAAACTATTACATTAGCAGAATAATTAAAATTTGGATTAACCAGAATGCTGTTCTATTGGGTCACGTTTTTGTCAGTAACAGAAGTAGGCCTTTTGCGTTATTCGTTATTCGTAAAACTCAAATTGATGATGAATATTATGTCATTGTACAGACTTGGGGGATCTAGCTATTTCACGTAAAAAGTACCTATATCTTATAGCATAATTTGGTGGATGCAATATGATAATGCACTTCATCCGTTTTGTCTGCAATTATGGGAACCAAAAAGTAACATACTATGTGGATAATTCTGTTCTTTCATACTGAATATAACTAATGCGGATCCAACACGCTTAAATCCCTATAAGTTATGGTTAGGTAATGAGCGATAAGAGACATTGCAGAGATGGATTCTTGTTTACTTTTTGTTCAACTTGAATAAATACTTATTTACATTGTGTTACACTCTTTCTGCTCGTATTTTTCTTCATTCTGTAAATAAAGTAAACTTCGGAGTCGCCAACCCCATCAGATTTTCATCTGCTTATGCATCACACTGCTCTGTCTCTACGCCACATATCTCGTCATGGTCGGGGTAGATACGATGACGAGCAAAGCCGAGGTCGTGCCTGGCGCATGCGGGCTGCTGGCGGCGCTCGTTCACTACTTCGTTCTGTCTTCCATTGCCTGGATGGGCGTAGAGGGAGTAAACACATACCTCATTCTCGTTCGCGTCTTCAATTCCTATGTCCCGAGATTCATGGTCAAGGCGGCCCTGGCTGCTTGGGGTGAGTTTTTTCCAAAACATGTTGCAGTAGTAATAATAGCTCTGGCACATTGATAGGCAGGTCTTTTTGTTTATGTTTTTGTTGGTAAATAAAATATGAAATATGCATGGGAATTGTTATGCTCTATCATATATCATTGTAAGTATGACAGTGAGCTACAATGTCCAATAGTGCTCGACTATACAGGGTGGCCCCCAAAAAACGGAACGGGGCACTTCCCCCCAAAAAGTAACAAAATGAACATGTCCATCGAATAGGGTGTCCAATGAACAACGATACCAAGAAAATTAATTTTGGACGTGTAGTTTTTGTTTTAGGGCGCTTTGAGTAAGACCATGTCAGGTTCCTATTTTTGTCAATTTTTACCAAGTCAGTGTCTGAAAAATGAAACTTACTGCCCGTCATATACTATTGACCAATTATGCCCATTCTCTCGGCACCGCTCGGCACACAGCTGAATGCACACTAACACTGTCGCGCGGAATACTCGCGTGTTCAATGGTATGTCGGGCTTTAAGTCTCATTTATCAGGCACTGACTTGGTACAAATTTACAAAAAAGGGAACCTGACATGGTGTTACTCACAGCGCCCTAAAACAAAAACTACAGGACCAAAATGACTATTGTTGGTATCATCTTTCATTGGAAAAGACACTCTATCCTATGGACATAATCATTTTGTTACTTTATTTTGGGAAGTGCCCCGTTCCGTTTGTTTTGGGCCACTCTGTATAGGGTGTATACAGGAGCTGTAATACAAGTATAAGAACTTTTCTAAGTTAGACAGACGGTTTCGCCTTTTGAGGCTCTTCAGTAACATTGTATATATATCATTGTATACGCTTTTCGTTCTTAGGTATTCCCGCCTTAATCACCATCCTAACCGGAGCTATCGCCAACAAGAACTACGCAAACGAAGACATGTAAGTACCTGTAGTAATTGATTTTCCTTATTAACTGTGTAAATGTATAAGTGCACTGATTGTTTCCTCTTTGCAATTATGCAGTGGAAATGAAAAGATATGTTCATTAAAATGTTGTTTGTGTACAAAATGTTCAGCATAATGCGGGTTGCTTGCCTTCTATGTACTGTTAGGTTGGTATATAGTCACTTTTATCTTTTTAACCACATTATATATTTCTAAATACATCAAAACTTATAGAATAAAAATAATTTGGACTTAGAAATAGATTAAAGAACACCTCAATGTATATATATCCGACAGTTTGTTTTGCATGGAACCGATAATCCTTTGGCGTTAAACATAAATCCTAACATTGTAATGATTAACTTTTATCTCAAATCAATATCCTTCCCGTTTGTAGATGTTTCCTGAAGTTCTGGCCGCAGATCGGCGGTCTTCTGATCCCGATGGCCATCATCCTCATCATCAACGCAGTCATCTTCGTGCTCGTCGTCCGTCAGCTGGTCATGTCGGCCAGGGTGAGCGGGAGGGTAAGGAGCGACGAGGATGCCGAGCGACGGGAGACGGTGGAACGCATCCAGAACGCCGTCACCATCTTGGTTCTGCTCGGTCTGACCTGGATCAGTGGTTATCTCCTTCTCATCAGGGAAATAAGTCAGGTATAATAAAGGGTTTTATGCAAATAATGACGAAGAAATTGTTATGAGTGTAGTATATTTAACCTGCTGAAAGAACAATGAAAATAAAAAGAAAACAATTATTTTCGTGAAAGTTTTAATTATGTTAGTGATAGTTTTAATTATGTTAGTGATAGTTTTAATCCTGTCTTACAAGCCACGTCTTGTTACAAACTCAGTAATGTGTCATTTAAAGGATTATATTTTGTTTAATATGAGAGGGGCTCAATAATGACGAAAATTGCTATAACGGTTATTGCAGACAAACACTCCATAATTGGTCTATTCATGTATTTCCTCAAATATATTTATACAGGAGTACAGTACATGATCAGCATATTGATGGTGCTGTTTATATAACAACATCGTGAAAATATAAATACATTACAAATTTACAATAATACATTCATGATATACTACACATTATAAATATAATGTATACAAATATGTGCAAATAACATAATAACAATGACCAGCAGATTCAAAATGTACTATTAATACTTTTGGACAGAGATATATTTACAATAATTGAAATTTATTTCAAATAATAGTAACAAAAAATGTACTTTCTACATACAATATAAATATAGCCTACAAACTATTCAATAAAAGTAAGTATTTGGTACTCCAGCAAGGACATACGAATCGGTCAAGCAAAGCAAGATCTCATCACACAGAATGTAATGTAATCTGTCACCAGCAAATCCTAGTATGGTCACAATATTTCACTTTCTGAATTAGATATTTATTAATTCTCCATAATCCAAGCTTTCTGGTGATAGTTATAAACCTTGTTATGCTTCCGATAACTTAACCTCAGTAATATTCAGTAATACTTTACCCTTCGAAAAGGGTCGGAAATCTAGCAACGACATACACATTGTATGTGTATGTCATGTGATGGGCATGTGCCCCCCCAAATACTTTGTCAAAAAACAATACTAAACATAATCGAACAATCTTTGAAAAATAAATAAATACATAAGGTATGCCCCTAATAGTTTTCGTGCACGACCATGCTGCGCCACTGTGCACATTGCACTATGTTCCTAAATTATCTCAGCTTTACATTTGACTCTACAAGGGTTTCCTACTTAACAACAGGTCACATTTATATTATAACATTCATTTTGAAAATTACCTCTGTACATTTCTTAACTTGTATCCCTCTTCCTCAAATCATCAAGCGAGTTAACGAGTTATGAATTCATGCTATATTCCAATAAATTCGAACGCAATTGAAATACTTTCGATTTATTTATATTATCCCAGATCGCGCAGGCGCTGTTCATCGTCTTCAATTCCTTCCAGGGGCTCTTCATCTTCCTGCTGTACTGCGTGCGCAAGCTCATCATCCGCAAGCAGTGGGGGCTGCGTTGCGCCGCGTGCGGGGACGGAGAGAACAGCCGATCGAACACGACTAAGAGTTCGAGCGGGTCTGGTAACCCGGGGTCCAAGAGGACTGCCATCATCAGGATCGTGAATAGGTCCGGGCATTACAGTCCCAGCGATACCTTCACATCATCCCAGACGGATGGGCAGACATCAGAGATGTTTAATAACCCCACATATGACGGCGTATCTGCACTGTCGATTGCAGATGAGAGTCACCCCTAATAAAGCAAGAGAGTGCCCGCCAGTCTCAGTTGTCCATTATAGAGTACCAAAATGTGTCGCCGCAGCTATTTATTGTCATGGGTAATGGTTCTAAACAATGTCAGGCAAGTCGGAAATGTGTGACCTAGCGGTTGATAATAAGGCAATCATCCAGCTCCAACATACTACTAGCCCGAATGAGGCGACAAATTGTTTAGAACCAGTTCTATATGAGATGAAAAGAAAGTGACGTCACTAACTCGGTACTCTATTCTCTTTAATACTATGTTCAGAACTTTGGTTCCATAACATCAAATTAACAATATAGTTAGAAAATACATCAGATATACGTGAATAAACGAGAATAAGATTGCAAGTAATATACGGATCATCGAAGACTGCATGAAGTTGCATTAATTGCTGATTTATTGTCTATGAATAATTCACGCGTAAAAGCATCCTAGAGCACATGTATCCCCTCAACAACTGCAACGAAATGTTTGACTTGAATATACAACATGTCCCAAAATTAATTACAACGGGACTTTCTGCAACGATAACTTTAAAATAGTAGATCAATCAGAATGATATTTCAGGGTATGAAACTATAACTTATTACCTACATCTTGCAGAAAACCCTATTCGATTTGCTTCAGTGGTCATGGAGAATGAGGATCCTTTGTCAATCATGTCATGTGTCCATTTTCGTTCATAACGCGTGAACACAATGGACAACACGTCTCCTTACATTACAAAACCTGGAGGGAAGGGTCATCTGACATGATTGACAAAGATCCTCATTCTCCATGACCACTGAAGCAAATCGAATAGGATTTTCTGCAAGATGTAGGTAATTAGTTATAGTTTCATACCCTGACATATCATTCTGATTTATCTTTAAAGTTATCGTTGCAGAAATTCCCGTTGTAATTAATTTTGGGACATGTTGTACATTGACATCTTACTAGCTTAAAGACAGGAGTGCTTGTATTATGTAGATTAAATGTACATATGGTACATAAGGTACATATGTTGTTTTATCTCAATATGAGATTTCATCCCAGTATAAATTCCCGCTGAAGTAGTATTGTTTTGTTCACAGCAACATTTTTCTGCAGTAATAATGGTTTTCTAGCCATATCAGTCTAATTGAAACTCTTCTGCGTACATATATTATACTTCACGTTCGATTTAACCCAACTCGGTTAGGGACAATCAATCAGAAATTAATTGATATACCACACACAAACACAAATCAATAATAACTATCAATTTAAGAAAAGCTAACTTTTTGTTTACGACCTCATTTTCTTCCTCGTATATATAATTGTATGTTATACATTCCCCTTTATTTTATTTGTATAAGCACTCAATAAAACAGGATACATGACGCCATACAAACAGATACATGGTGCCATGCAAGTGTGGATTCACCTCATCTCCTCTCCTTATTATGATGGTGATCATAATTATCACCATCATCATCATAAACATCTTCCTCATGATCATCATTATTGTTTTTACTAGTCAAGACTGTAGATCAGTTGGAAATGGTCACGGATTGTCATAATTATATGCCATTTTGTTGTTGTTAGGGTAACACATTACTGGATATAATTTGAACAGATAATGTTTGATATTATTTAATTTAATTACTTCATAAAGACTTAAAATGGTTCCTTAATATTCTTGTTGTTATAACGATAATATACAGAATAATCACTTGTCTCGCGAAGTAAACGAACGAAAGAACGTACGACGTTTCGGCCGCATCTGCTACCCAGCGTCAGGTACTATGACTTTGAACTGCGCGGTCGCAATTTATAAGTGTGCGAGGGTGCTTGTTCTTGTTGTTGTTGTAAACTATGTTGTAAACTGTTGAAGTCATTATAACAAAAAAAATATTGTCCTATTGTATTGAATTTTTTTGAGATTATGTTAGCTGTTCATTTATTTTACACAGAATCAAAGGCATTAAGAAATATAACACACAAGATTGTTTTAGTGTATAAAGCAACAGTTGAAATTAGGTAATCTTAAATTTGTGTTATTATCACATTTTCTAGCTGGTTATTTTGTCTGTTTTCGCTAAAACCATTCATTCATAAAACATGTTATATATTGTTGTAAAATATTTTGGCATTCGTGAATTGTTTAGTTTCCGACATTTATGTGTTTTTTTTATAGAAATGAAGCGTTTCCGAAAATGTTGCAGTTAGTCATAAAATGGGCTTTTAACCTCTTCACTGATTTTCTTTTCATTTAAAAAGAGCTATATATAAATTTATTATTTTCGGAAGTTAATACAGACAAAGAAAAACAAAGCACCACCATGTAGAATTGATTTATGATACATCGTATCGTAACATTGTTGACTTATGGTCCTAAAATACCGATTTTCAATCGCTTTGCTGCACTTCACATATTTACTTTGAACATTTTCTTTTGATTTTAATTGTGCTATGTATATATGCTTTTGTTATGTGTACGTATGTATATATATATATACGGATTTAGGAGAATAAATATAAAACACAACAACCATTGCCACATGATATCGGTATAGTATCATGTGTGTCATCGTAACATTGATGGCTTATGACGAGCTTTTATCATTGTGGAATAGTACGTACACGCTACACCATTGCAATGCAAGTGTTGCCTTGTGGCTATTTTTAACTACAGTAGGTATAGCGCATTAAAAGCCCAGTTTCACTTTCCCTGGGGTGACAGGGTATTATACAGTATCATTGTACATTTTAAAGTTTATGTCAAATATGTGCTTTTCAGACACGATGATCTCGCCATTTTATAAAAAAAGGGATTGTTATTAAATTGTGTTTGTATTTACGCTTCTTTATATTGATTGATTAGATAATGAACATTTTAAATATCATATATTATGCACTAACATCTTATATTCGCAATTATTATTAATATAATCAGTACCAAAATTTGTCATTTTATATATCTACACATGTTGATAGAACTTTCATTGCAGTACATTAGTTATCATAACGAAGGTCTGTATAATTCAGCATTATGAATTATATTCTTTGTTCAATAACTGAAAATGAATTAATGGTTATTTAGACAAGTGTAAGGAATGCCATTTCAAACTAATGTATATACATGTAATTTGAATTTGACAATTATGGTTGGTGTTTTTATGAATAACATTGTTCGTTTTGATTTAATTTAATGTTTAGCACGTGCAATGCAGCTTGTTTGCTACCATACGTGTTCAAAAAAGGAATAAATAGGAATGGTACAGGGTGGAGGCAGGGGACAATAATACAGCCCCTATATACTCCTAAACTGTAATTGGTATGGTCAGTTAGTGTTTCAGCGGGACAGTTTTTTTGTTCAGTTCAGTTCAGTTCAGTTCATTTTATCTTCACAATTTAAAATACAACTAATGTGTACATTCACAGTAAAATACAGGTAAAAATATAACAGTTTGTGTATACATCAAACTAAATAATAGTAAATTATGTGGTGGGGACAACAAAAGCAAAAAATAAGCTTATCGAGGTTGTCCCCTGAGAGAAACATGCAAATCAATCAGTTACAATGTACATTTTTGAGTTTGACCTAATACTATGTACGTTTTCAGTCGCAGAGCTAGGGTGCAGTTATCTCCGCGTTTCGCACAGATCGAGCACCGGTAGCCGCTGAAAATTCCAAAGCTTATAGGGTCTGAACGCGGGCATCATAGCTCTGCATGCGCCTGACACCATGAATAACCAAGGATCATCCAACAATGTTCTGCGTCCGAGATGGGTGTAGGCTTGTTTGGTGATTGCAGGCTTGAAATGTTTATATATTATGATAAATCAGGGGGTCTCTCCCAACTTGACTGGCTACGCTCATGTATACGTCCAAAAAGGCGTCGAATGGGTATAATGTTCAGCTTAATGGCGTCATCGACGTGTTCCTTTAAAAAGGGGGTGGTTTCAGCATTCATCGCACTTACAGGTCCTTCCTAAATAAAAATCACAAAAAGGGTACCTTTTCAGGTGCACAGGTTTTCGACGTTGCATTCAAAGCATTACGCAATTTTGGGGTGTAAACATGTAATACGTCTGTGTGGTTAGAACTCAGGTGTGCATGGCTATCCAGAGGTTGCATGTTTGTATGTTATATGTTTGTGTGGTTAGAGGACTGGCGATCCGGAGGAAGAGGGTTCGATTCCTGGCGAAGAATTTTATTTTGTTTTTGTTTTAAATTTTGTTTGTGCGTTTTACATTCGTCTCTTTTACTCAAGAAAATTTGTTTTTACACACTAACCATGCATATTTCCAGAGCTAAGGATTGTTCATGTAGAAATGTATTATATTTGTTTGTAACATATACGTGTACATGCTTAAAGGGGGAGCACAGTTCTTGTTCAGACGGCACTACGATTACAAATATATTTATTTTGCGAGAAAAAGGAGAAGTAAATGAACGAATCACAAAGCAAGTTTAAAAAGATAAAATGCGTTCAGAAACGGCTGAGATATCAGATAATTTATATTCGTAATTCGACCACTATCAAATCAAATATATGTAAAAGCCTACACATACCAAAATAAACCGAAGTGGCTTTTAAATTGATTCGGATATTTTAAAGGAAAATACAAAAATGAACGCTTAACCTAATAAGGCCGGGGGGGGGGGGGGGGGCATAATGGCCCCCCCTCCGCAATTTTTTTTATTGCTCCAAAACGCTGTAAGATGACGCGCCGCTGCTTGGTGACTTTTTTCTTTCGGGTCTTGCGCACATTTTAAAACAAAAATTTCGAAAATCAGACCTACCGTTATAAAGTCACGTGACCTTTTGTCAATGCATGTCAGCCCGAAAATCGCTCAATTTCGTGATTTGTGTACAAAACATATGGAAATATCAATTTTCGTAAAATGAGGTATATCATTGCTTATTTGGTGTTGTTTTCATTTTATATGTTGGTTTTGGGGTTCAAAATAGTTAAATTATAGTTAGAAATAAAATAAACAACAAAAACAATAAAATACATAAGTTTAAAAAAACAAAGAAATACATAAGAAATTATCAAAACAATAGAAAACATAAGGAAGAACCTGGCTCTTCCACATTTTTATGTCGTATTATTATTCCAAATGCTCTGAAGAATATATGTAGTGAAAACCAGAGTTTAATTATGAAGAATATATGATTCATGGGTAAAAATATGAATTTCATGACTTATTTGCATAAATTACCATAAATATGCAAATTAATGAGTTTTAAAAAAAATTAAAAATTATCATTGTATTCTATACACTTCACTTATCATGCGTGCCAATTTTCACGGCGATCGGCCGCTCCGCGGCGGAGATCTTAGGGGGGGGGGGGGGGGGCCATAATGCCCCCCCCGGCCTGCTGAAGACCTCAAATAGCCCGGCCTTTTTAGGGTTAAGTTTAAGGCCCCAAGGTTAAGTCTAGAATGAAAAAAATGTTTCTCTCCCTTTCCTTATATGCAACTTTCATGTAATGGTGTACAAGCTATTTTATTAATATGTATATATTTTGGTGTAAAAAATTGCGTATATTTTATGCATATTAGTTGTAAGAGTTTTGATTATGATTGATGGTACATTATATACAGACAACAGAATAAGCAGAATAAAAAAGGAAAAAACAACAACATAATATGTCGCAGCAGTTATTCTTTAAATTCACATCACAATCCTACCATGTAGGTCCACTTTTTATCGGTCCCGGGCAACAATTAGTCTTGCCCCCCCCCCCCCCCCCCCCCCACACCCGCTTACACAAATACGCATGTGCTCTTGGTGTCAGCCTCGAAAATGATTGGCAAATGACTACCCCTCCCCTCTCACCTCTACCGCTAATGCCCCTGTGACACTTCTCCGCTTTCTTGAATCCGCCTGGTTTCCGACTTGACCGAAACCATGCGGGAAGGATGCGTGACACTTGACCGAAACCAGTCGGGAGGATGCGGAAAGGCGGAACGAAATTTTGAAAATGTTCAAGATTTGCTTCCGACTAGTTCACGACTAAATTTGTCGGGAACAGTGCCGAAACAATACCGAAACTATGCCGAAACTAGCCGTGACAATGCCGATCATCGGCATTGTGGCCCGCCTGGTTCACGACAAGGTTCCGCACAGTTTCCGACAAGATTCCGACAAGATTCCGCACAGTTTCGGAATGGTTTCGGCATGGTTCCCGAATAGTTTACGCACTCGCAGTACTTGATCAAGAAACGAAGACATGATTATTTTTGGCCAAGTTTAAATGAAACAAATATTACATAGATAGTACAGTTCTGATTATAGGGCGCTCTAAATCCTTGTTTTCTTAAAGGTAATCACAACTCATGTGTTATATTTGAAAAAAAGCACATATTTAAAAGACAGAATAAACAATTTGATCAAAACCGGATCAGAAACAGCGGAAATATTCATAAATATATGCCATTAATAAGAATAATTGTTTAGGCCCAACTTTTATTTAATAACATGTATTTATAAGTCCTATGCATTGCTGAAAAAACACGGTGTATTTCGCTTTGATATATTTGTAATGATCTCTTTCCTTACTAATTTATTCAACCATTATACATTTAAAAAAGCACTGTAATTTGGACGTGTTTGGGTTTTTCTTCCATGGACATAATAAGGGACATAGTAACATTGTCCAAATCCTCAAAATCTAATTGAAAAACTAGCAGTTCTCTCATACCTTGTTTTGTTCGTATTAACAAAAAAAGCATGGGACAGGTTTCGATTTTTCTAATTTCCCTTTCGTTACAAAATTATGAACGATTGAAGTTTTCAGATAATGAAATATCCGTCGGATTTTCGAAACCGTGAACAAAGTGAGTGCTGTGAGTTAGTAAATATCACTTTGCATTTTTGCTCATTACTCGGCCATTTGGCATCCATTTGACTTGAAATTTTAACACAATACCTTGTGGACATAACAAATAAAAACAATATACATTATATCAACCAATCATCACTTTTTGCACATGTCAACAAAGTTACTAGATCCCTTTAACGGTTATGTGACTATTAACCCCGGGCGATTACCCCCCTTCCCCCCCCCCCAAAAAAAAAAAAAAAAAAAAAAAAAAAAAAACAACAACACACACACACACACAAACAAACAAACAAACAAGCAAACAAACAACCAAAACAAGCAAACAAAAACAAAATAACCCGAGGTATTCTTCTTCTCGGTCTCGGCCTCAGCCTCGGAAATGTTTACCGTTTCCGCATTCGTCGTTTTGGTCATTGTTCTACGATACTTCTTTCAACTGGTCACCGTTGATCGGTCACAGTGTAGCAATCATTCATATAAATGACCAGGTATATAAACGGGCACATCATTTCATATGATCTCCAGATGAATTATGACCACCTTTTATTGATGTCGTGTCCATTAATACCTATTGTTCAGCGGGGGATTAATGAATAGATTACCCCATTCCCGTGAACAGTATATCAATTACAAATATACGCCCATTGTATAGCGTACCCAGGATTTGAAGGGGGGGGTTGTTATTTCGTCGGATGCCAGTCTTCAGGCAAAAGCCTGAATTTCAGGCCCTGGGCACCTTCACATTCAGGCTCAATTGTACCATTTTGCATACAAACAAGGTACAAAGACTACATTTTCAGGCTCTCGACTTGCAGGTCACTGGCATCCCTGATTTGAAGGAGTCTGCTATTTGGTTGCCTAGTCAGTGATAGGTTTTCAGGCCATGGCCAATGGAAAATCATGGAAAATCAGATCATGTATCAAAACTGATTGATGCGTGAAGAACATTGATTGTGCAACTTCTTATAAAAAAAGTCCATCCAGTTGAACATGTGTGAATTAAGAAGCAAATATTGATTACAATTCCTTGTAAGTATACATGCATGTGTCTGTCTACTTGAGCAGTAGACCTATGTACAATGTACTTTGTCAAGTATTGAGGTGGTAAATGGTAATCTTCCATGCCTTTTTGGTGGTAAACATTAATGTCATGGCCCAAAGAGGGCTTTATACAGACATACCATTGAACCTACATCTCCCATCTCTCTACCTACATGTAATGTTATTTCTATGAAACATGTAGATTGTTCCAATACTGTTTCATTAACTTAGGATTTTTATTATAAGTGATGATTGAGATTCAATCATTTACAGAGTTTTCTTATTCTTCTAAATAATAGGTTTGAAAGAGTGAAAAATGATCACATGAATACATGCAGTTCATTTTATCCCATACTGCCCATTGATTTTGACGACAAATACAAAGCATTCAGAAGCGCTTTTCATGTAATTCATGAATATTTGCAAACCTGGGGGACTTTTGCGAAGGCAAAACCTTGTGAAAAAGAATGTAAAGCTCTACGTGATATTGGCTAAATTTTACTTTAATGTTTGATTGTACTCAATAAAAATTGCTGTATTAATATAAGGTTGTTAAATATTAAATAATAATAATTTTTGTAGTTATGTAGGATGCCTGATACAAATGATTTCAAATAACAGGGGAGCCTCATCCTCATTTGTCTTTGTACACTTTTCAAGGGTGCAAAGACTGATGAAAAACTGCATATAACTGCACATTATTATCTAAGTGTGTATTTTTTTTATCAACGGGTTAAATTTAGCCTGTGTTAAACTTAACCCATCACTTTATGGAGAGCCGCAATGCAAATAATGCACAGGTAAATGTGTGCTTGTTGCTACATGTAGATGTGCGCTTATCCTTGTCAAACGCCGTAATGTACAAAACCTATGATTTAACCATTGCGCGTGACGCATATTTTTTACGCCTACTGGCAAGCAGATTTTTAAAAAGTGTGTAAGAAAACTGACGATTATCGTCGATTTTTTCTGATTTATTTCACTATTCATCTATATGATATGGTCTCGTCTCAGGGAAACCTCCATACCACTGCTGTCGAAACCAAATGTAGAATGCGTTTATTGAATTGATTACAAAATCAAGAAAATGCCAAGGAGACTGATTGCAAAGCATCAATTACCCGGTTTTCCATAAGACACCGAGTTAAATTAAACCCACTTGTTCCTTAAAACGACGCAAATGACATGTTTTAGCACCATGCTGAATTTAACCTTTGATAATAATTCCACCCTAACAGTTTGTCCTACTGTACATAGCTCTTTCAAGTCAAATTTTTCACATGTATTAGTATGTAGGGAAAGTGGGCATTCAAAAAGCTATGAAAGTATCATGCAACATATCATAGAGAGTTCTTTATATTTTTGTTTGAAATAACTTGCATGAGTGCAGTATGACTTTCAATCCAAACCTTTACAATTGGAACTTCTTCTATTCAATTGTGATGTATGTTTTGTAGAAAATAACTCTGATAGATGATGCATGTTTTGCGAATTTCATTTGGAGAACGAAAATTGAAGTACAATCCTGTTCATATGTCTTATAAATGTTGGAACTTACCATGACATGTGAATGCACATATATCATCCAGATCTCAAAAGTTTGTTAAACTTGGAAGTATTACAAAATAATGTCCATCTACAGATGTTGCCATTCTAATAAATGTTTTTAATGCAATGTACACACATTACTAGTATTTCAGTCCTTTCAAACTGTCATGTATAAAGTGCATAATGATGATTTTGAAATGTATTTTGAACATTGTTGATTGATTGATTGTTTATGTTTTTTGATTGCTTGGTACTGCTGATAGTGTAATTAACAATTGTATGTTCTAAAGAAATACCATGGTATTACTATAGTACTACCACGGTACTGTATACCGTGGTAGTACCATGGTAGTACCACGGTATATTACTGTAGAGGAACATGGTATTGTAGTACCATGGTAGTACCACGGTATAGTACTGTGGTAGTACCACGGTATAGTACCGTGGTAGTACCATGGCATGGTAGTACCGTGGTAGTACCACGGTATAGTAACATGATGGTAGTACCACGGTATAGTACCGTGGTAGTACCACGGTATGGTAGTACCATGGTATAGTACCGTGGTAGTACCACGGTATAGTACCGTGGTAGTACCACGGTATGGTAGTACCACGGTATAGTACCGTGGTAGTACCACGGTATGGTAGTACCATGGTATAGTACCATGGTAGTACCACGGTATGGTAGTACCACGGTAAAGTACCGTGGTAGTACCACGGTATAGTACCGTGGTAGTACCACGGTATGGTAGTACCATGGTATAGTACCGTGGTAGTACCACGGTATAGTACCATGGTAGTACCACGGTATAGTACCGTGGTAGTACCACGGTATGGTAGTACCACGGTATAGTACCGTGGTAGTACCACGGTATGGTAGTACCACGGTATAGTACCATGGTACTACCACGGTACTATACCGTAGTACTACCATGGTACTACCACTGTATTACCATACCATGGTACTACCACGGTACTATACCGTGGTACTACCACGGTACTACCTACCATGGTACTTCCACGGACCAACAAAACCACGATATTACCATGGTACTACCACGGTACTACGATGGTACTACCATGGTATAATATATCGTGTTACTACGATGCCATGGTACTACCATGGTAATACCATGGTAATACCGCGGTATACCATGGTACAGAACCTGGGCCAATATACCGTGTCAACACGGTATTGTACCGTGCCATGGTATTACCATGGTACTACCATGGTATTACCATGGTACTTTTTTATAAGGGAGGACACAAGTTGCTAGTTTGGTGGTCACATACTAGAGTGACTTTAATTCAATTGCAAGGTTTTTCCAATGCATATAAAACAATGGTATATGTGTGTGTGAGGGTGATTAATGACCAGGGGTGAAATGGGCTGGACAATGTTTATCCGATCTAGCCAGTGGGGTGAGCTGTGGAATGTTGATGAGGAAACAGAGAGAATGACAGAAAGTAAGAGAGAATGACAGAACGTAAGAGTGGAATGATAAGATGATGTTGTTGCCATTTAGAGCATGATACATAATCAAATAATATACTTCAGGATATCACAACAGTAAAACGAATTGACAAAAGGGGCTAACAAAATAGCACAGTGCTAATCGAGGTTAGTCCCGAAAATAGTGAATTAAACAAACAAAATACATTTCAGCTGAACTAACTTATTTACACTATATACATACATTGAATTTGTATAAATTAAAAAAGATAATTAATATATATACATATACAATATTTATAATAATAATATATATGCAGATGAATAAATAGATGTATATTTATTTAATTGTACTCGCTACAAATATACTGTTTTAGTGCTTGGCAAAAGCTTTTCCGCCTATTGTTTTCTCTTAAATAAATCGGTAGTTGATTCCACAAATGTGGTCCTAAATATAATATAGATTGTTTTCCAACGTTTGTTTTAATTTTAATAACGTTTATATTACATTTCCATTTACATGGAAATGTTTATATTACATTTTAAAGCCCACTTGCCTATCTTTTCAATACGATTATGTCCGTAACAATTATATTAGCAGGTTAAGTATGGTACAGCTGAATATGGGGGAGGGTCGAATATGAAATGTTGCAAAATGCATTTCATTTTGTGAAATTGAAGGCGTTGCTTCGGAAATCGACTTTTGGAGGGGATGTTTTGGGGTTTTACATCGCATAATCATCAGTAAATTTAGCATCATGGGAAAGCATGTTTATTTTTCCTTAAAATTATGTTTCACCTGTAATAATTATGCTATTCGGGTGTGTGCAGTAAAGCCGGATATGGGGGCGTATTAATGCTCTGGATTTAAGACCGTGGCTTTCTGTTTCAAGATTCCGAAAAGATATTGTTTTATTATTCATAATTCTATCATCATTACGTTTTGCACTATAAGAAAGCTCATTAATTTACCTTTAATATGATATCTCATTTGCAATGATTATGCAGCATGTGCGTGTGCATTACAGGAAAACTCTCAAACTTGATGTGTTGAAAATGCATCAAATTTCCCTAAACCTACGCAAACTGGCCAGAACTGGCATATTAGCGCCCTCTTTGACCGTGTAGGTATGCCCTGTTCGCACGTTATCAAACGGCAAAACGTCGACCTTGCAACGTGTCATTTTGAGCCCCATACGTGAAGAGGTACTTCACACACCTGAATCACATAGTCATTATGAATGGGGCATTTTTTTATTGACAAATTAATACGCTTCAACATAATGTTGAATTTCATAATGATTATGTAAAGTAAAGTACTAAGATATCTCCACAAAAAGTCGTTTTTGGATGCAACGCTTTCAATTACACACAAGCAAATGCATTTTGTTTACATTTCGCTGTCGATCCTCCCCAATATTCACCTTTATTGTATCTACCCGGCTTTCATAATCATTCCAAGTGAGGTGTCATTGGAAAGATAATTAAACAGGCTTTCTTCTGATACCGTATGCAACAGCATCTCTTCATTGCCAAGATATTCATCGTCAAAAGAATTTGAACTTGAGAAAGACCGTGATATGAGTGTCAAACCTTCCGACTAAAGTTTGTTGGCGCATTTTGTGACATTTCACTTCTGACCTTCCCCCGTTCTCAAATATACTGTGCATACCCCGTACTCGTGATGCTTACGAATTTGGTATCATTTTTAAAGAGGTATACACACTCTTTCAAGTGATATCAAATATAACCATTATGATTTCATAATAAAATTGATATAATCGATCAAACTTGAGTTTCCGAACTTTTTTTGAGGGGTTTAATTTTTGTGTAATATGATTATGAATAGTTTATACAGGCGTATTCAGCATTTGTTTCATAATGCGATGACCTTGAATAAGTTTATATAATATCCTTCTTTCCATTGTCCAAACCACAGCCTGGCCATACCAATCAGACGTGTGTGTTTTGGGATTTTACCACCAACGACTGGTCTTCGCACGGTTGCAATCTGACTTCATGGACCACGGCTGAACCGGACAACGAGAACAGCGGGCAACCCTCAAGAGAGACGTACACGTGCTCGTGTAATCATGCCACTAACTTTGCTGTGTTAATGGTATGATTTAATTATTATGGCATCATGTTACTGAATCAATATATCGTTCAGTAAGTACTACGAATTATTATATAATCGTTAATTAAACAACAAATCAGGTATATACTTTAATAACTAAGTTTACTAGTTGTTAATATGATCTGTGCATTATTTGTTCCATTTTTTGTATTCTACTTGTATAATGTAAATTAAGATTAAATTAAAAATTTACAATTTTGCTAGAAATTATACCAAAAAAGAACACATCAAAATGTCAACGAAGGTTTCAGGTACCATGCATAGCACACAATTGACTGTGTACATGACATTTTAAAGAAATTATGGCAAGTCTGTATTTATTTGGTATAATAAATTATCGGATGTTGTTTTAGGATAATGAATACTACTAATAAGTTCTATTTCTTTGGCACTATTTTTTTCTTTTTGTTAGGATATCCACCAATCATCTTCAGTGCTTACATACAGTGTGCTGAGCTACATCGGGTGCGCAATATCCATAGTGTGTCTGGTCATCACACTCGCCACTTATCTGTGGAACAGGTAAATGATAATTGATTAAATAATATTTTGGAGCATAATAGACATTGAAATATATTCAGGGAGGATGAAGAATATTGCTCGAACATTAGTAGCGTAGCCCCTGGAGCATCAATCATAATTCACATTTTCCCCATATCAGGCGCCCCAGATATATACTTTTCTAAAAAGTAATGAACATTGACTATCAGAGAATAAGAAGAATTCGCATAAAGAGAGGTGATAACTTGACCCAAATAGAAGTTCGTTTTGCAAAAATATTGATGCTTTTAGAACATTTATTGTATTTTCCAGCAAGTGATCGCCAAATAATAACTTGTTAGCCAAACGTCATCCTCAGCTTATAAACCTTCATAATCACAATTGAAACTGATTATTTCCTGAAGCGTTCGTCAAGATAATAACCCTTGTCATAAGGTTGACTTACGTATAACAACAACTACTACTACTACAACAACAAAATCAACTTCAACAACAAGATGAACACCTTCACCAATGGCTAAAACAGCTTACGTATTTCATAGCTCGAGCCGTCGAATCTTCAATTAAAATAAATGTTACAACTTAACCCGTTTGTTACACTTCGCTCCATTAAGGCAGGGTTTTGTCAACCATTCACTATCGATTTATAAAATTAACAACTACTAGTAACACATGCAAATGGATTTACCAGAATGCAGTTCTATTGGGTTACATTTTTGTCAGTAACAGAAGTGGGCCTTTTGCGTTATTCGTTATTCGTAAAACTCAAATTAATGATGAATATTATGTCAAAGTACAGACATGGGTGATCTAGCTATTTGACGTGAAAAGTACGTATATTCTTAAGGCATAATTTGATGGATGCAATAGAAAATGTACTTCATCATTTTCGTCTGTAATTATGGGAACCAAAGAGTAACATACTATGTGGATACTTTTGTTCTTTCATACTGAATAAAGTTCACACTTGTTGCCATTACAATGAATTATAATATGAATACATACTCATTATCATTGTGTTACACTCTTCCTGCTCGTATTTTCCTTATTCTGTAAATAAAGTAAACTTCGGAGTCGCCAGCCCCATCAGATTTTCATCTGCTTGTGCATCACACTGCTATGTCTCTACGCCACATATCTCGTCATGGTCGGGGTAGACACGATGACGAACAAAGCCGAGGTCGTGCCCGGCGCATGCGGGCTGCTGGCGGCGCTCGTTCACTACTTCGTTCTGTCTTCCATTGCCTGGATGGGCGTCGAGGGAGTGAACACGTACCTCATTCTCGTCCGCATCTTCAATTCCTACGTCCCGAACTTCATGGTCAAGGCGGCCCTGGCTGCTTGGGGTGAGTTTTTCCAAAACATGTTGCAGTAGTAGTAATAGCTCCAGCAAACTGATGACAAGCCTTTGTGTTCATGTTTTTTGACGGTAAAGAAAATATGAAATATGCAAGGGATTTGTTATGCTCTATCATGTATTAGTATTATTGTACGTTTTTCGTTCGTAGGTATTCCCGCCTTAATCACCATCCTAACCGGAGCTATCGCCAACAAAAACTACGCAAACGAAGACATGTAAGTAGGATAGATAGTAGGATAGTAGGATACATTTTCCTAATTATCTGAGTAAATGTAAGTGCACTGATTGTTTCCTCTTTGCAATTATTCAGTGGAAATTAGAATATCTGTTCATTAAAATGTTGTTGGTGTACAAAATGTCCAGCATAATGCGCGTTGCTTGCCTTCTAGATACTGTTAGGTTGGTATATACTATACAGGGTGGCCCCCCCAAAACAGAACGGGGCACTTCCCAAAATATAGTAACAAATGTATTATGTCCATCGGATAGGGTGTCTTTTCAAATGAACAACGATACCAAGAACGGTCAATTTGGTCGTGTAGTTTTTGTTTTAGGGCGCTGTGAGTGACACCATGTCAGGTTCTCGTTTTTGTCAATTTTTACCGAGCCAGTGCTTGATACATCGCACGTACCGCCTTTCATAGCGTTTACAAGGCGCGCCATTGTTAGTGTGCACTCAGCCGTGTGCCGAGGGAATGGGCATGTTCGTCCAATGGTATTACGGGCAGGGAGTGCGATTTAACTGGCATTGACAAGGTACGAATTGACAAAAATAGCCACCTGACATGGTCTCACTCACAGCGTCTTAAAATAAAAACTACACGACCAAAATTACTGTTCTTGGTATCGTTTTTCATTGGAAAAGACACCCTATCCGATGGACATAAATATTTTGGCACTGAATTTTGGGAAGTGCCCCGTTCCCTTTTTAGGGGGCCACCCTGTATAGTCACTTTTATCTTTTTAACCACATTATATATTTCTGAATACGTCAAAACTTATAGAAGCAAAATCATTTGGGCTTAGAAATAGATTAAAGAACACCTCAATGTATATTAATCTAAAAGTAATTACTAATTCAAGTTTGCTTTGCATGGAACCGATAATTCTTTGGAGTTAAACATCAATCCTAACATTGTAATGATTAACTTTGATCTCAAATCAATATTCTTCCCGTTTGTAGATGTTTCCTGAAGTACTGGCCGCAGATCGGCGGTCTTCTGATCCCAATGGCCATCATCCTCATCATCAACGCAGTCATCTTCGTGCTCGTAGTCCGTCAGCTGGTCATGTCGGCCAGGGTGAGCGCGAGGGTAAGGAGCGACGAGGATGGCGAGCGACGGGAGACGGTGGAACGCATCCAGAACGCCGTCACCATCTTGGTTCTGCTCGGTCTGACCTGGATCAGTGGTTACCTCCTTCTCATCAGGGAAATAAGTCAGGTATATTTAGGAAGGGTTTTTATGTAAATAATGACGAAGAAACTGTTAACAGTTTAGTATATTTAACCTGATGAAAGAACACTCAAAATAATTATGTTAGTGATAGTTTTAATTATGTCAGTAATAGTTTTAATTATGTTAGTAATAGTTTTAATTATGTTAGTGATAGTTTTAATTATGTTAGTAATAGTTTTAATTATGTTAGTGATAGTTTTAATTATGTTAGTGATAGTTTTAATCCTGTCTTACAAGCCACGTCTTATTACAAAATCAGTAATGTGTCATTTAAAGGATAACATTTTGTTTAATATGAGAGGGGCTCAAAAATGACGAAAACTGTTATTGCACAAAAACACTTTATAATGTGTCTATTCATGTATTTATTATAATATATTTATACAGGAATACATGATCAGCAATAGAGCTGTTTTTCGCCAAGGTCCTGATAGAACAACATCATGAAATATAAATAATACATTCATAATCCTAGTATGTCACAATATTTCACTTTTCTGAATTAGATACTTTTTAATTCTCCATAATCCTAGCTTTCTGGTGATAATTATAAAACTTGTTATCCTTCCGATAATTAAATCGCAGTAATATTCAGTTATACTTCACCCTTCGAAAAGGGTTAGAAATCTAGCAATGACATACAAATTGCATGTGTATGTCATGCGGTGGGCATCTGCTCCTTCAATACTTCGTCAAAAACAATAGAAAACAAAATTAACAATCTTTGAAAATAAAGAAATACATAAGGTATGCCCCTAATAATGTTCGTGCACGACAACGCTACGCCACTGTGCACATTGCATTCCTAAGTTCCAAAATTATCTCAGCTTTACATGAGACTTTACAAGGGTTTCCTGCTTAGCAACAAATCACATTTATATTATAATCATTTTGAAAATTACCTCTGTACATTTCTTAACCTGTATCCCTCGTCCGCACATCATCAAGCGAGTTAACGAGTTATGAATTCATGCTATATTCTAATATACAAATACACACACAATTTAAGTACTTTCGATTTATTTATATTATCCCAGATCGCGCAGGCGCTGTTCATCGTCTTCAATTCCTTCCAGGGGCTCTTCATCTTCCTGCTGTACTGCGTGCGCAAGCCCATCATCCGCAAGCAGTGGGGGCTGCGTTGCGCCGCGTGCGGGGACGGAGAGAACAGCCGATCGAGTTTGACTAAGAGTTCGAGTGGGTCTGGTAACCCGGGGTCCAGGGGGACAGCGATCACCAAGATCTTGAATACGACCAGGCATTACAGTCCCAGCGATACCTTCACATCATCCCAGATGGATGGGCCGACGTCAGAGGTGTTTGACAATCCCACGTATGGCGGCGAATCTGCACTGTCGTTTGCAGATGAGAGTCATCCCTAATAAAGCAAGAGAGTGCCCGCTAGTATTTGTTATCCATTATAGAGTACCGAAATGTGTCGCCGCAGCTATTTATTGTCATGGGTAATGGTTCTAAACAATGTCAGCAAATCGGAAATGTGTGACCTAGAGGTTGATAATAAGGCAATCGTCCAGCTCCAACATACTACTAAAAGCCCGAATGAGAGGACAAATTGTTCAGAACCATTTCTATATGACTGTATGAGATGAAAAAGAAAGTGACGTCACTAACTCGGTACTCTATTCTCTTCAATACTATGTTCAGAACTTCAGTTCCATTACATAATAGTTAGAAAATACATCAGATATACGTGAATCACTAGGAACTTTACCTATTAACATGATAAACGAGAATAAGATTGGAAGTAATATAGGGATCATCGAAGATTGCATGATGTTGCATAAATTAACACAAATAATAGTGTTTGCTGATTTATTGTCTATGAATAATTCACGCGTACAATCAGCGTAGAGCACCTGTATCCATCGACAACGGCAACGAAATGGTCACTTTGAATGTACATTGACATCTTACTAGCTCAAAGACAGGAGTACTTGTATTATGTAGATTAAATGAACTCAATACATCCATGTTGGTACATATGTTGGTTGATCTCAATACGAGATTTCATCCCAGTATAAATTCCCGCTGAAGTAGTATTGTTTTGTTCACAGCAACATTTATCTGCAGTAATAATGGTTTTCTAGCCTCATCAGTCTAAATGAAACTCTTCTGCGTACATATATTTTACTTCAAATAAGCTTTAACCCAACTCGGTTAGGGACAATCAATCATAAATTAATTGATATACCACACACAAACACATATCAATAATAAATATCAATTTAAAAACAGCGCACTGTTGTTTACGACCTCATTTTCCTCATCGTATAATTGTATGTTATTTTTACATTCCCATTTATTTTATAAGCACTCAATACAACACATAAATGACGCCATACAAACAGATACGTGGTGCCATGCAAGTGTGGATTCACCTCATATCCTCTCCTTCTTATCATCATGATGATGATCATCATTGTTTGTATTAGTCAAGACTCTAGATCAGTTAGAAATTTAACGTTGGAAATGGACACAGATTGTCATAATAAAATATTCCATTTTGTTGTTGTTAGGGTAACAAATTACTGGATATAATTTGAACAGATAATGTTTGATTTTATCTTATTTAATGAGTTCATAAAGACTTATAATGGTTTCTTTATTGGTGTTGTTGTTATTGCAAACTATTATACTGTAATCATTGTAACAGGAAAATGTTGTCTTATAGTGCTAGAATTTAGAAATGTTGTTAGTTCATTTATTTTACATCAAGAAACATATTACACAACAAGATTTTGTAAGTGTATATAATTATAGAGCAACAGTTACAATTATCTAACGTTGAACTTTGGTTATTACATTTTCTAGCTGGTTCTTCTGTCTCTTTTTTTGCTAAAAACATTAATTTATAATACATGTTATATTGTTAAATATGTTGATATTTGTAAAATATAAGATACCTTTACGAAACGATCAGTCTTACGACCAGTAAGCTAGGTTTTCTCGAAATCAAGCATTTCCGAAAATGTTGCAAATAGTCCTGAAATGGCTTTCCAACTTTTTTTATACACTTTATATGTTCACCGATTTTCTCTTCATTTGAAATGAGCTATATATAAATGTATTTTTGGGGAGGTAAATACAAACAAACAAACAAACAAGCACTACCATATAAAATTGATTCATAATATGTTGTATCATAACATTATTGGCTTATGGTCCTGACCGCTTTGCTGCCCTTTACATATTTACTTTAAATATTTTCTTTTGATTTGAATTGTGCTATGTGCCCTTTTCTATTTGTATGTATGTGTGTATACAGATGTAAACAGATATATACGGATTACGGAGAATAAATATAAAACAAAACAACAACAATTGCAACAATATATCGCTATAGTATCATGTGTGTCATCGTAACATTGATGGCTTATGACGAGCTTGTATCGTTGTGGAGTAGTACACGCTACACCATTGCAATGCAATTGTTGTCTTGTGGCTATTTTTAACCACAGTAGGTATAGCGCATTAAAAGCCCAGTTTCACTTTCCCTGGGGTGACAGGGTATTATACATTATCCTTGTACATGTCATGTTTATGTCTAAGATGTGCTTTAGAGACACGATGATCTCGCCATTTTATACAAAGAGGGATTATAATCAGAATATATTTGTATTTGCACTTCATTATATTCATTGATTAGATCATGAACCTTTAAACATAATTATATGCACTGAACTCTTATAATTGCAATTATTATTTATATAATCATTACCAATAGTTGTAATTTATATATCTACAAAATGTCATTGCAGTACATCAGTTATCATAACGAAAGTTTCTATAACTCAAAAAGACGTCGAAATTGTATCATTTTCAGCTATATGCATGGCGTCGTCGAAGTTTGCATTCATCGCACTTACCGGTCCCTTCCTCAGAAAAAGAAAAAAAAAATCACTTTTCCGGTGCACAGGTTTTCGACGTTGCGCCATTAAAGGGGTCTAGTAACTTTGTTGACATGTGCAAAAAGCGATGAGTGGTTGATACGATGTATATTGTTGTTATCTGATATGTACACTGGGTGTTGTGTGAAAATTTCAAGTTAAATGGACTTCATATGACTGAGACATTCACTAATTCATTGCACTCTTTGTACACGGTCCTGACGATCCATTGGATAATTTGACATCTGAACTATTCAATCGTAAATATCTTTTTAACGAAAGGGAAATTTGAAAAACCAAAACCTGTCCCATGTTTTTTTTTTAATAAGAATATAACAAGGTATGAGGGAACCGCTAAAATTTAAATTGGATTTTTAGGATTTGGACAATGTTACTAAGTCCCTTTAAGGTTAGGCGTTCAAATCATTACGCGATTTTGGGGTGTAAACATGTTATATGTTTGTGTGGTTAGAACAAAGGTTTGCTTGGCTATCCGGATGTTGCATGTTTGTATGTTGTATGTTTGTGTGGGTAGAGGTCTGGCGATCCGGAGGTCGAGGGTTCAACTCCTGGCGAAGACCTTAATTTTCTCTTTTTTTGTGTGCGTAATTACATTCGCGTCTTTTACTCAAGAAAAGTCATTTTTACAGACTAACCATGCATATTTCTAGAGCTAAGGATTGTACATGTAGAAATATATTACATTTGGTTGTGACATACTGACATACGTTAAAGGGGGGAGCGGGGGGGGGGGGGGGGGGGTAAAGTTTTGGTTCAGACGGCATTACAATTACCAACATATTTTTTGCGAGATAAAGGAGAACTAAATGTACGAATTACAAAACAACTATATCCACTATCCGACCAATATCAAATCAAATTTTTATAAAAGCCTACACATACCTGAAAATAAATCGAGGGGGCTTTTAAATTAATGCTGATATTTTAAAGGAAAGTAAATACATTTTGAACTCATGAGTTTTAGGCACAAAATTAAGTCTGACCAAAACTCCCTTCTCTCCCTTCCCTTATATGCATCTCTTATATTATGGTGTACTTTCTTTTATTAATATGTAAATATTTTGGTGTAAGAAATTGTGTATATTCTATGCATATTAAAGTGATCCAAGTAAAGTGTCTAACTCCACGAAAATTACTTGGAGCTTCCTCGGTTCTCTTCTGCCGTGTTGTTTAGCTTATGCTAAGAGAAGAATAAAATAGGGTTAGATTTTTTCAAATGTCCCTTTAGTATGAAGATAATTATCATTGAAAATCATCATCTCAAAATCGTTGCCCAACGCTTTTGGTAAAAAGTACAATTGTCGTAGCTGAACACGCCCGGCCGGCGCGCCACGCGATCACGGACCTTCCGGCCGATAGACAGGGCAGCGCAACGAGTCGATGTACCCGACTGTTGAGCCGAGCGCGCGCAAATTCTGTACCGTCTGTATACACGGGTGCGGATATCGTCAAACGGACGATTATTACTGCGACAAATCTACGGCAGGCCATCAGTATTCGGTGATAAAATATGAACTCAATATTCGTCTTTTTCACTAGTTAAACAGTGTTCGTTTTCTTTCAAACTTTTACAAATCTTTCAATTGTATTTTACAATGATATTGATATAGGATTGAAGTCTCAAATGTCATTTTGTGCAATATCTGACACTTTACAGGGATCACTTAAAGTTGTAATAATTTTGATTATCATTGGTACATGAACATACTGTACATGTATATATACATAAGCAGAATAAAAAAAGGCCCCAAAATCAAAACAAAAAACAAAACAATGTGTAGCAGCAGTTATTCTTCAAATTCACTTTACAATCCCATCTTTATAGGTTCCAAAGCCTACTACATGTAATCAAGTTCAAACAGACATTTTAAACAATGATTGGTATAATTATGTTACTCTTTAATAGCCTTTGCCTACATTGGTCATTCTCCTGTTGCCTGACTCGTCAGTTGGTGCTGTTGTTTTTATGCTTTATTCTTTATAAAGTATCCTTAAAACATTGGTTTGAAAGTCTCCAAGAATAAATTATAACAATCGGACCCATTTCAGTTACGTTAACAAATTAAAAATTTACTGGTAAATGTTTATCAAAAACAAGGTAGACCCATTGTTATAACATGATCAAACTTGCATAGCACGGATATTAGACCACACATACTTATATTGCTGTGTATGCACAAATTATTGCTGTGTTTGCACAAGATAATGGTGAGTGTGCTTAATTTGCATAGCAAGGATAAAACAAACACACAATGATGCATGAAGATGGTGACGTCAAAGTCTCCAAACAGTGGCGTAGAGTCTATACACTATGCCACTGTCACCAAATATGGACACATGATTTGTCTTTGAAAAAAAAACTACATACATAAACATATCGTCGGGCTGAAAATTAGTAAGTATGTTTCAAATCCAAGCTTAGCCAGTTCTACTGTAAATTAGGACGAATTATACAAATGAGGAAATGAATTTAACTCCAAAGAGAACGTTCAACGTACAATATTAATGTTTATCACATGACTTAGTAAATACAGTACATGCCGCTGCGGTGTTATATTTTTTGATATACCATGGCAATATTATACCCCTGTGTTTGACAGTCAGATGATAAAACAGTTGTTCAATTTGTTGTCGGGAAAATCACGGAATATTCCTATCCTCGGGATTTCAAATGCTATTTCGTGAAGAAAATAAGTCCCTCGACTTCGTCTCGGGACTTATTTACTCTTCCCTCAATAGCATTTAAAATCCCTCGGGATGTAATATTCCGTGCTATACCCTCCACCGCCATTTAACAACAGTATAATACAATGTGAAGCGAGCTGTGACGTGGACTATACATGTCGTGAGAAATGCGTGTTATCATATCCATCCCCATTGTCCTTACAATAACTCGGCCGGTAGTTGCTATAAGTCACAATCATTTAATTTAAGCAAATCTTGATCAGTACGATTTATATAAATAAGGAAATTAATTTAACTTCAAAGAGGAAGTTGAACGTAATATATTAAAGGGACAGGTCCACTTTTACAAAACGTCTGAACAGCTTTCAGTTGACGGATGGGGATCAATCTAACACGCAAACAGCCCTCTAATTTGGATTCTACGAATGAAAAACGAATGCGTCCCTCCATTTAAACTATATATCGGTCAATAAAGGAGTTCAACTGATGTAGCATAATATTACAACAATATAGTACTTATTCTCGTAAAGGTATTGTGAAGCCGACATTGGTAAAGGTATGTCACGGAAAAAGATCTCAAAAAGAAAGAATATATAATTACATGTAGTCAGTTTAAGCGATGTTTGGGTATTTTGCTTGGTAAACGCTCACACATTAGTACTTATGCGCGGGTCACGTAGCTAGCGCGGGTCATGTAGGGGTCATGCATACCGTTCTGGCACTCCGTGAAATCTATGTACGAACTTACTCACCGGCCGAAAATACGTATGTACCTAATTAACCGACGTCCCTCAGTTTATTCAGTTTTAGGTCTATAACTCCACGAAAAAGAGATTTCAATCCCTAATTTTTTCAGGCATGCTATTAAATGACATTTCCTTTCATATCAGACAATAACCTCGCAACTTTTGAATTTTGGCTTGCAAAAGTGGATCTCTCCCTTTAATGCACTATTCATCTCGATTGTCCGTAAGTTGACTCAGCATGCAGTTGAAATACGCTCCCCCAAATATTAGTAGACATGCATAGACGGTGTGTGCGTACGCGTTTGCGTGTGCTTGCCAGGGGGGGTAAACTCAGCCGCCATGATGGTTAGGTATGTATGCGATTAGAAGCAGTTTAGCTACGTCACAAAACGTCATCAAAAGTATGACAGGCTGTGTATTTCGAAATTGATCGGGAATTTAATAATAAAATACATCACATTGAGCGGTATAATATTCACCACCTCTTTATCTAGCGTAATGAATTTGTGTTGCCCCTTTCTACCCCATTAATAAGAGCATTTTTTAGTTACATTTTGTGTTAAATACTGTTTATGATTGCTCGATATTTGCAGAAGAGTCGCTCTTCATACACGGATCACTGTCTCAGCCAAGGGAAAAAATTGTTTACAAATTCACCGCGCGCAAAATCACAAATGTACGCGCTAATGATATCTTTGCCATAGAAAATGTACAGGGTGAGTGCGCTTGGTAAAGTGCGCGCCTTACGCAAATTCTCATTGTTTCGTCATATTATTTCCCCACAATGCAGTTTTGTGACGAACTTCCTCCGTTCAATACTGCTCGTAAACAAGACCGTCAGCCCGCCATTGCTTTATGTACAAAGTGTATGGGGTACGGTACCTACGGGCAATACAGTTTACCTTCTAGTTCTACAATGGCAGTGTTGGAGTCATACTTCTATGGTGCTTGCGTGCGTGTGTGTATGTGTGTGCGTGTGTGTGTGTGTGTGTGTGTGTGTGTGTGTGTGTGTGTGTGTGTGTGTGTGTGTGTGTGTGCGTATGTGCGTGTGTGTTTTTTTGTACTTAGTCCTTTGTAATTTTTCCATTTTTTTCGAGCATGGTGGAGTTATAACTATTAGTTAGTAATGTTATTGTGCAGGTTTTGAATACTAAAGCTCAGCCTTACCAAAGCTGCACTACCCCTTTAAAGGAGGGGTGCAATCCCGGCTTTGATTCAGGTTTATAGCTTTAAATATGTGCCTTTATTGATATACCACACTCTTTTTTTAAAAGAAATCCTTAAGTTGGGAAAAAAAGGTAAATTTCATGCAACTTTTTTGCTTTATTACGCATCGGCGTTCCATGCTCCTAAAAAAAGTCATTTATAGCAGAGCGGAAATGTGCGCACGTGTCACCCGATTCATGACATCACATGCAGACCGCAACGCAGAGGAATGTGCATTGTTTACATGCAGAGCCTATGACTTGCTTGTAAAACAAACTCGTTTTTGCTTGTAAATTGAGGTTTTACTGAAAATGCTTAAGAATTGCTAAGAAATGAATTGTAGCAGGATGCAGCTACACATCTGAGTGTATATCGTCCCATGATATAAACCTGAACAAATGTTTGCAAATATTGAAACAAATGGAAATAATATCTATGTGTCAACGTGAGTATTGTACTCAGCGTGTACGTCTATGACCGAGCTAAACTGCGATTGCCTGCAGGTGACGTCACAAAGATGACGTCATTTTTTGTTCGCCCGGGACTCAGTTTTTTTACGGGGGTTCCGAAAGAGAATTTACAAGTTGATTTTTTTATTTTACCGGGTTTTCCCACGAGGAAAATATGTTTGTATTAGTAATCTTCATGAAAATCTACCTTAGATACAGTAAAACCCAATTTTGAGGCAGTTTTCTTGTCACCATACCTTTAAAGGGACTTGATAACATTGTCAAAATTCTCAAAATCCAATTGGGATGATAGCGTTTCCCTCATACCTTGTTGTATTTGTATTTACAATAAAAGCATGGGACAGGTTACAGTTTTTCAAATTTCCCTTTCGTCAAAAAGATATTGACGACAGAAGTGTTTAGATGTTAAAGTATCCACTGGATTGTCGAAACCGTGTACAAAGTTAGTGCAGTGAGTTAGTGAATAACAGGCATGTTTGCTCGTTAGGCTACTCGGCCGTATAACGTCCATCTCACTTGAAATTTTCACACAACACCCAGTGGACAATATATCAGATAACAATATACATTGTATCATCGACTTTCAACATAGTCTATGATTGTATCAACCAATCATCACTTTTTGCACATGTCAACAAAGTTACTGGATCCCTTTAACCAAAGTGTAATTTTTAATTTCAAAGTGGTTGCAGACATAATACATCTAAGATTCCATGACATGCAAGTTCATGTTGACTTATGTTTATCTGTTTTATTGTCACATAAACTATCTGTGATTATTAACCATAGCAGACATCTGAGCAGGGCAATTTTAAAACGATATTGCCCTCGAAGTTGAGTAAGCCAACAAAACTACGGGTGAAAAAAAATCTTATTGCCCGCTCAGAAAAGTCAATGGGATTTTGTGTGTAATTTGCCAGTCAATAAGATCACACAGTAAACCAATGGACAAAATCTTATTGCCCGCTCAGAAAAGTCAATGGGATTTTGTGTGTAATTTGCCAGTCAATAAGATCACACAGTAAACCAATGGACAAAATCTTATTGCCCGCTCAGAAAAGTCAATAGGATTTTGTGTGTAATTTGCCGGTCAATAATAGCCGCATTCAGACGATAAAAGCAAATCTCGTGGTTATCTTGTGGTTATCTTGTGGTTTGCAATTCTTAAGAATATCTTGTGGTTTGCGCTCGTTTGAACACGCAAAACTCGTGGTTATCTTGTGGTTTCCAAACCACGAGATTGCGCACACTGCAAAAAATGCGCAATCTGGCAGAGTGACACCCATAGAAGTATGAATAAACAAACCAACCCGTTTATGTGACACCCCCCCTGGTCAGGCGGGTCAACTGCGCGCTAATCTTGGAAAACTTTATGGACTGGCTAACATGGAATCCTGGGATACGTTTAGTCGAGAATCGAGACCCTCGATCGCATGCTGAACATAGCGCGACCAACGAGAGAGGTCTGCGTAACATCAGGGATCGCTGCTCACGAGGCCTCGGCTGGCAGCCATCACTGCTGTTGTGCAGATCTCTCTCGTTGGCGGCTATCTATTATGGTGTGATTATTTTTAGCATGCGATCGAGGGTCTTAGATCATAGACTACGAAATACCCAGCATTCCATGTTAGCCATTCCATGAAGTTTCCCTAACCGGCCATGTTTGCTGCGTGTTAAGCAGAGAGATTCGATACTGTGATATACTATCAAAGAGAGAAACAGCTCATCGATTGCGCGATCGCCGCACCAGCTGCCAAAACCTGATTTGTGCGCTGGTGTCAATACGGCCCCAATTTGGAGAGCACAGTAAGATCGCTAGACTTGATTTACGGAAATAAAATACAGTCTTTATTGCTTTCACTTTATAATAATACAATTTTTAATATTTATTAACATTTGAGTCAGTAAATATAACATAAATAGGTAAAATATACAATATTCCCACCATAAATTCCAATATTATCGATCGAAGTGACGTCAGAGGACTAGAATCGAAAACTTTGAGAACGATAAAAAAAATCGCGATATTAACCTAATAAGGTTGGGAATCGGCTTCATCTCCATGGAAACGATCACAGCTGACTGGTCTGGTTGCTGCGAAAAAAGGGAAAGTAAATCGCAAAAATACATTTTAATATGACTCCATTATCTGAAAATTATGTCTATCACTTAATAACCGTTTGAATTTCATTATGCAGATCATCTTGACTATTATCAGCGAGTGAAGGCCAAGGGTAAGTGATTTATTTGTTGTTATCTGGAGGATTGTTCGAAGTAATGATACGAGGCTTAAGTAACCGTAGTCCCATATGCGGTATTTTGTGTTGGTACCAACTGGGATTGGACGGTCTCAGACAATACAAAATTAAATATTGATTTGAATCGTTTAATCCTCCAAAATACTGCTGGAGGTGGGTCTGAGAGAGTAGTTAGCCCATACTATAGTTTAGGGTTAGGCTAAGCCTAAGGACAGAAGCCGGGTCCTAAGAATTACTAATACTATCGACTAATAGTAATAGTAATTATGAATATGACTTGTTAAATCAAAATGTTACTTTTGTTAGCAATGACAATGATTTCATTTTAATTTATCTTTAATATAATTAAATACAATAATATTAATAATATCCTTACTCTTACTCTTAGACTTAGCAAGCGCATTCTCGAATGACTGTCTCTACTGTCTTACTGACTCTGTCTCTGACTCTGAGTCTAGTCTAGTCTAGAGTACTAGTCTACTCTAGGACTAGCTAGTCTAGTCTAGTCTCTAGACTCTAGCCATTTTAATTAGACTAAACTAAAGTAAAACTAAAGTCGTCTACAGTCTATCTGTGAGTATGACATAATTATGTAAATTAATTGTATGAAGTGAGGCCTGCCCTGACTGAGGCTGAGCCGCCCCGACGGCTGGTTTACTGTAGATTTATTTAAAGTAGCGTATTCCATTGACAGTGGACGAGTGGTTGTATATAGCTAGTTAGTTGTACGGACGAAAAAATAATTTGCAAACGCCTCAGTCTCAGTTTGTGTGTTGCTGTTGCCTGTTGTAGTGTTGCTGTTGGTACTGTATTAATGGCCCCGGCTTCGATTTCTAGCTATTTTGGGGTTGAATCAATAAATTCCTCATGACTCTGACTCTGTTTAATGTGCAAGTTCTTTTAATTGGACTGGTTGGAGTTTTTTAGTTATGGGACATAGTTGTGATTAATGTTACTTTGAACTCTGAAGTTTTGCCTTATTAATGTTTTGCTGGTGTACCCATTTGTGAATTAAGTCGAATTGATTCAGACTTCAGCCTTCGCCATCGGCTCGATCGACCTCATCCTCGACTTTGTCTTACTCGAGTCTCGACTGCTCCACAACTTGTCAAATCTTCTGTTCTATTTCATTTGTTAAACTATAGTTACATAATATACAAAAGTTATAAAATACTCACTAAGTAAGACACTATCATTGTATCAAGTATCATTCTTATATCTAATTCTTAGACTTAGTTAGACTTTAATTATAGATCTAGACTAGTAATCATTCTAAAATAGTAGTGACTAGTCTTTACTAACTATATCTAGTCTAGACTAGACTAGTAACTAAATAGTAAGTTAGACTTACTTCAGATTTCACTTGATGTCTTACTCTACTCTAGTCTAGACCTACTTACTTGCTATAATTACTAGTTAGTGACCTGTCCTTGGGCTTGAATTGACGTAGTATTTTAGTAACTTACCGTAATTACAGTTACACTTACTCAATAAGTATAAATTAACATTAACAATTATTCAATTAAATCTCTACACTACTCATTTAGTCTATATCATTCATAGTCTTACTCTTACTCTAAGTCTAAGACTAGTCTAGATTTCTTAACCAACTAATACACAATCTGAGTTATCTTAGACTAGTATGAACATAAGACTAGAGTAAGAGTAGACTAATAAAATAGTCATTATAGTACTTTAAAAAAATTACAGAATACAAATTTAAATAAGACTAAATGTTTACTTTAGTAAATATTTACTTCTAGTCAGACTAGAGGTTTATAGAGTCCAGAGACAGAGTATTTTAGTTTTACTCTTAGAGTTAGAATTAGGCCTACTCATTCTTATCTGTAAATCAGTGGATGTGCTTTGCACGGCGCCAGGTTAACTCAGATTCTTAGTCTAACTCTAAGTCTGTTGACGAATGAAAGACATTAAAAAATTAGATGCCATCAATTTTTCAGTTGTTTGTGTCATTGTAACCTTCTAGCCGTTCGTTTTGAAAATGGTTCTAATGCTGCCAAATCCGAAGAATAATTATAAATGTGTACTTTTAGATCATACCCCGAAATAGTCATTGATCATTAAGTATACATTTGCAAATATTTTATTCTTCAGATTTGAAGGTCCCAAGTCCTTAAAAAGCAGAGGGGAACCCTTCTTCGGTGTAAGCTGTCAATCATGTTGTTGAGAAGTGTGTAAGTGCAATATTTATGATGACTTGATCTTGAAAGGGATTTGTGACAAATGGTTCTTCTAAGTTCTGTAATGTACTCCTCATTAAATCAGAATCGGGTCAGAAACAGCTGAAATATCAATAAATAATCTGATCAGGATAAATGTGGAATCCCAAATGTATTTGATTATTAAAGAACAACAAAATAAATACTTACAGGTACATTTTCTGGAAATTTACTAATTTTTAAAAAAAATTAGCTCCTCACAAAAAGTTTGGAAAGTTTTCGAGCCTCCTAATTCTCATTTATTTGAGACCTGTTCGTATCAGTGGATTAGCTAATTACCTCCTCTCTGAAATGAGTTTTGAAACAATCGTTTGCTTCATGGCTGAGCTAGTACCTACCCTTTGTTAACAAGTGGGTTTCAAACAGAATGTGGCAGCATTTATTATTGGAGCATTACTCCAATGTCGTATACCTATTTATTTACTCATTCACCCATTCATCCTATAATAACATAATCAATAGGATTAAAGGGAAAGATGAGAAATGGCTGAAATATCCATAAACATTTGTAATAAATGTGGGGCCCCAAAATTATTCAACAATTTTGAACCAACTATAGCCGTTAAAAAAAATATATGCTTTCTCTTTTCAAAAATTTACAAAATAGGTTTTGAGATGGTCGGTGATTATCTCTCTATGACTATGAGTCTATCTAATCACTATTTCAACAAAACATCTCATGCACGATATTTGTTTTTGAATGGTTGAAACCGATGAGTTTTAATTGCTCGTTTGGAATGAAAACAGGATTTTTACTTAGTATATGTAATTTGTAATATTGTATTACTTTTTAGCGTGGTGGAGTAATAACTATTGGATTATAATTCAAGTATGGTGTTTAAGGCCGGTGTTAGTGTTTATTACACACAAACACCAGTTTGATAAACACTAACACCAGCCCTAAACTCCATACTTGAAATCACCCGATGTAATGGTGCAGGTTTTGCTTACTAAAATCGACTAAAATTGTACTCTCTTTACCAAAACTCAACTATCCCTTTAACTTTTAAGCACAAATAATTGTCAATTTGCCATATTCTATTCGAGACAAGGGTTTGGCGATTTGAATACCAATACACACAATATTCTAGTAGGAAATAAATGGCAATACATGTAAAGTGGTGCCAGATATGATAGAATTGTGTGTTTATAATAATAGACTCAAAATCCGAATGTCGTTTGTGTTTATAGTAAGTTTTGGTTTTGACGCTTGGAGGACGCTTCGAGAAATAATGAATTTGCGAGATTATGAAAAACTAAGTGTAATTCTTGGAAGAGCACGTGATTTTAGAGATAAATAAAATTATGTGATCAAAATTTGTTGAGAACCAGCTGTAATATCAAAAATCTGATTGGAATAAAATATGTGGGCCCCCATTCATTTGATTATTTGACCAATAAAAATTATATAACGCCCGCACGAATAACCAAGAGGTTATATTCAATAGTTGTTGATGATCTCTTTATTGAATGATTGTTTTAACAGAATACACAAGCACAATTGTTCATGAAAAGGGTTGAAAGGCTGCTTTTGAATGATAACAGGATTTTTTACTTAGCTGTTTGTATTAGCTTTTCTACAATGCAAGTATCATTGATAACTATAATTTTTTTAAATGATATACTCGTAAGTTTAAACACTCTACAGTTCTGTTTGACCAAAACTGCATCATCCCTTTTAATGTACAACGAAAGCGATATAGGTGTTTGTGTGCTGTGTGTGTGTGTGTGTGTGTGTGGTGTTGCGTGCGTGCGTGCGTGTATGTGTGTGCCTTCGACCGTAAATACTGTATTGCATTGTATTTGTATTTTAAGATGTATATCAGGACCTTGGCGAACAACAGCACCATTGCTGATTCAAGTAATCCTGTTTTAAATTTAAAAATAGAGCCTCACTTACACAAAGCTTTAATAAATTATTTTAATAGTTCCTTTAGTAGATTTTTAATTAAGGTGTATCTTAAGTTTGTTTTTGCGAGATCAAGAAATATCCAAATAGTACACTGATAATTTCATCTTAAAAAAAAACAACAACCGCTGAATCGCCCAAGTTTAAAGAATGATTATTCAGATTAAAAGGTATGATCCCCGGGAGGGGTGGGGGTGGGGGGGGGGGGCGACTCATGTATAATGTGAGACGGGTATGTGCCGCTTAAAAGAACCCCGTTTTCACACCCGATTGCCGCTCCAAAGATACCCGATTTTCAAAAATTGCCGCTCCATACACCCCCGGAAATGACTTGGCTAGGTAGTTGAGTAGCTTCAAGTCCATTATTCTTCTTCTAGTCAGCTCCTTGACCACCATTTAAGGGTTTCCCTAGGTCTTTGGTAGCTCCAAGTTCATGTATTTTGCGCCGTATTTGGTAGTTTTAGTTCTGCTCCTTAGTCCCCTTAACTCCCGTTTTCAGGGTTTTTGTAGCTCCAAACATATTTTGTGCTTGTAGTCAGCTCTTAAGGACCCCTATTCAGATTTCCGTGCGGCACTACCCCCCGTCAAAAAATAATTCGAGTGCCCCCCCCCCCCCCCCCCCCCACCCCCCCGGGGTATGCATCAACACACCAACAACAAACAATTAAAACAAAATTAAAACAAAATCGCAGGGTCTATGTCCACGAGTATAAGTTCGCACGTAAAATGTCAGTAACGCTATATAATTAACAAATCATATCGGAAATTTATGAATTTAGGAATAACACTTTTTGCAACATCACTTCAAATAATTGAACTTGGCTGACTATTTAAATACGTCATGAGTAATTTGAGAGACCTGTAAAACTGGAAGGAAATTTCGTAAAATCTCATGATCATGCCGCTAGGTATGGGAAAACAAGCAGCGAAACAATGAATTAACTGTATCATATTGATAAGTGAATTATCAAAATAGCTGACTGTATTCACACCAAATAAACAAACTACAGTACTTTAGTAATGCAAACACTTAAACATGAATAAACCAAAGCCTGTAATGATAATGGCAAAAGTTATAGCATAATGCTACCAATTATTACATGTTTTACACTTGCAGGACAATTTTCCCGCGCGCGCCAATGCATTGACTGTACCATAGAATTATGAATAAACTAACCAACCCCAAAATCGCCAGCAGTATCAGATTATTATACACAACCCGGGTGCCCGAGATATGACGTTCAGCAGACCACACCACAGAATTGTAGGAGAAATAGATACGAATAAATTTTCAAAATGGACAACTTGTACTGGCGCAACTAATGCACTAGTATCAAAATTTAACATACAATATGTTGAATATAAATTATACTTCCGTTTGTTAAATTAAAATTTCTTTTTGTGTAGCACAAATTTAAAAATCTGAAAATTTGCTTTCAAACCGGCTGCATCATCAGTTGTGGTATTATGAATCTACGTATATCTATGTACATGGGTCAGAGGTGTGCGCGCTTCCTTTGTTGTTGTTGTTTCTATGTTAATGTTGAACGTTTGTCTAATTTACATAAATTGTCTCTGCGCAATACGCTTATTTCCCAATGGACACGCTTATCCTGTAGAAAAGTGAATAGCGCGCGATAAGGTAAACGATCCTTATTATATAAGCGTATTAAGCTGTACAATACGCTTATTGTACAAATACGCTTAATATATTTAAATATCCTTGGTGTTAAGGTGATGGGAAAATTAGCGCGCAGTGCGTAGATTCTCTACTAGTTATACTACTTCTATTGTCATAGTATGATGATTGGTCAAGTCTTTCTAGGTCACTACGCGATGACGTAGAGAAGTAGTGATCGGAAGCTTTAAAAATCGCGTCACTCCGCCATCTTGCCCATGTATACACAGTATATTGGACACGTGACTTGCGCGCGATAAGTTGGCCTTCTAGTTATAAACGGGTTGGTTTGTTTAATCATAATTCTATGGATTGATCAAGTATTTCTAGGTCACTACGCGATGACGTAGAAAAGTAGTACACGGGAGCTTCAAAATTCGCGTCACTCCACATCTTGCCTATGTACAAAGTCTATTGGACACGTGACTTGCGCGCGATAAGTCGGCTTCTAGTTATAAACGGGTTGGTTTTGTTTTATTCATAATTCTATGGGCACTGCAAACTACGCGCAATCTGGTGGTTATCTTGTGGTTTCCAAACCACAAGATAACCACAAGATACTTGTAAGATTTTGCGCAGAATGAGCGCGCAGTCAATTTTGTTTACCGTCTGAACACTATCAGCTTCGAGACTCGTAGTTTAGGTTGACCTCTTGACCGAGATATGCTTCCGTGTGAAAACAAGTCAAGTGAGTGAGAATTGCAACTCTCGAGAATTGGCATCGTTTGATCACACATTTTGCAATTCTTAAGAGTTGCAATTCTTAATTCTTAATTCTTTCATCGTGTGAACACGGCAAATTACACACAAAATCCCATTGACTTCTCTGAGCGGGCAATAAGATTTTTTTCACCCGCAGTTTTGTTGGCTTACTCAACTTCGAGGGCAATATCGTTTGAAAATTGCCGCTGCTCAGATGTCTGCTATGGTTAAATAATATGTTATATTTAGTTTCCGAATCAATATGAAAATATGCATAGAATAAAGAATGACGTATGCATATTGCATTGTAACAAATATAATAGTGGTTGGAGGTATGCATATGTACTTGACCTCGATCGTGACGACGCTATGAACTGCTCTATGATTGGTTCATGTAGTTCACCAAGTAACTCACAATGCAATATGATGAGGTAGATAAACAGTCGTTCCGGTCTACACACATTTTGTTTCAAAAATGTGTATTCTGAAAACTCTCTTTTCTGTAATCTTATCATAAATTGTACGCATATAATGAGACAGCTATGGGGCCTTTTTCTTTTTGTTTATTATATTGTTTACAAATATTTTAAGAATTTATTTGAGATTTTGAAAAACTCCCCATGTTTGTTGTGTGCGTGAGTGTGTGTAAATGAGAGCAAGTTAGAAAATGAGAGTGAGTGTGAGAAAATTCCTTTGAAAATCTAAACTATATGAAAATGATCTTTACAAAAATATTCTTTCAACCCAACAATATATGGACAAGTCTTGAAACTTCGCGCGTATTGAAACTTTGCGGATCGTATCGGCAATACGCAAAAATTAGAACACGGGCACGGCGACGGAAATATTTGACGGCAAATGAAAGAGCACACATTACTTATTAATCAACCAAAAAATTAGCAAACAAAAATCGATATTTCTTGAGAAAAACTTACTTTTTGTGTGTTTTTTCCGTATATCATAACTTTGGAGTTGAAACAAAATTATGGACAAGGAAAGTCATCAAATTGAATCGAAATCATTCCAGCAGAACCGCCTGTTGTTATCAAAATGCTGCGCAAAATGCTCCTTTATTCGACCTTCCTATAAAATTTACGTTTGGATCGCGCAATCTCCGTAGAAGCTTGACAACGCTGGCGCGTGCCAGATACTAATACGCGCAAAATGTTGCATCTTCACACTCCATTGAATTGCGTATTAAAGTTTGCTACACGGGAATGCGTGTTAAGTCAATGGTACGGTATTCTGCGCGAAGTTTCAAGACTTCCGTACTCGGGCGAAGAATTTCTTGTAAGTATGACATTATACGGAATCGGGCCAATATCACATGAATTGTGAGTTTAAATCGAAAATGTTTTAGATACATCGAATCCTCAGAATAGAGGGAGTTTTTTAAAGCTTGTTTCATTGAGATTACAGTAAACGTTGAAAAGTTCGAAAATTTTCGTGCGCGAAGTTACAAAACACCTTCATACATTATTTGAACGTTAAGCACGGCCAGACAGAGCCGACTCGACCCAATCAGACCCGACCGACGATCGGGCCCCAATCGAGTCGGGTCGAGTCGGATGAAGGGTCAGCGCACACAGACCCGACCTGGTGCCCGATCAATGCACTCGGATCGGGAACCACACTGAAGCAGTGGATAATCAAAATGTTGAGAAGAGAGCCCATATTGATGTCTTTATTTTATCATAAACATAGATGTTTTAATACAATATCAGATATTGGCATCATTCCCTATTCATCATGTAAATTATCATTTATGCACCGGAACATTTACTATAAAAGCTATTGTCTGTCATGATGGGATTGATATCTATTTCTGTGATATCTCCAGAGGGTGAGGGGGGGGGGGGGGGGGGGGGGGGGCAAGTGATCGACAATTTTCCCAAAGAGGGGAGATGGTCAATTGGGCCTTGCCCTTCATGCTGTCCCTCTCCATTAATCATCGCCAGTGGCGTATAGTTTGGTCGGTCTGAATTGGGGGGAGGAAGGCACGCAAAATGAGTGGGGGGGAGGGGGGGGGGGGGGGGGGGGGGGGGGTGGGGGGGGGGGCACACCTTATGTTTTTCCTTGTTTATTCCCCCAAAAATGTCCCCTAATGGTTCCTAATATTTGTTCTCAATTAGTAGGGCATGCCCCCCCCCCCCCCCCCCCCCCCCCCCCTCCCCGTCGCTACGCCACTGATCATCGCAATGAAGTTAAACAAATGTCATGTTCACTGACTTGAAAATGAAATGGTGCCTCCGGCATGTGTTATTAATATTTTTCCCCATCCAAAGCACGTAAAACAACATAAATAAAATTCCACTAGGCAATTAAAGGTTTAGTATGTTTCATTTGTATGCATTGAGCCACAGTGGATGTGAATAATTATACTGCTATCTTTTCCCTCTAATTTGGAGAGGGCTAGTGAACAAGATATCATACGGGGATTAATGATAATTTACACTAAGGTGAAAGTAAAGCCTGACAATAATATCTTCCCCGCCTCCACTCCCCTATCCCTATTCAATTTTCACCCAGACCGATTCGTTTTTCATAGAGTGCGGCGGTTTCCCCCCCAACCTCCAAGGCATGGATGTACGCGGAGGGAGGGCACACACATTTATATGTCTTTATTGGAGCACAACCATTTTTTTCCTTCTGTTTTGTAAGTTAGGCAAATTATTGCTAATTAGATTAGCCCATCCAACCCTACCCCCCCCCCGTCTTTGCCCCCTCCATCTAGAAATACAATTAACACTAACATTGGGGTTCCTACCCCTTTATGCATCGAAACTGGCTACGCCAGTGATGAAATTTATGGAGGGAAAGATTTCCATCTAATATCAAAATCTCGACATCCACAACTACACTCCCAGACAACGGATCTCACGTAAGCTTAGACTGGACCCTCACCCCTACCTCCCCCCCCCCCTCAATTTCTCCTCCATACAGTTATTTGCATGTGGGTATAATATGTTACATTTTTCTCTGAGCTCTCTTTTATGCAAAATCTCAGAGAAAGATAGATTAATTAATGGGGGTGAGGATGTGGAAGGGGATACTTATCCAGGACTTGATATTCTCATTGGTTAGCCATGGTAATATCATAATACTTTATCCAAATTCAAAGACAAAATTAAGCAGATCATTCTTGTACTTAGTATTGGCATAGACAGTGACAAAAATAATTTACAGATTAACCAAAAGAGCTAGTTACGTTTAGCTTGTTTTAATACAAGCTAAACTTTATAGAGCAACGATGACCCATATTAACAGTATTATCATATGGCAGAAATCATTAAAATCTGACGTACATTTATGATCTAAAATCGTTCTAAAAAGTGTTAATTCAACAATTCAAACAACTGCTCAAATTTGGACGTAAATTAATATCAAGTAATTGTAGGGCTAATGAATAAACAAGAGTCAATTTATTACCACTGAATCTTGATCTCACCTTAGATATAACTTGGAAAAATAAAATTATACAAACGTTCAAAGCCTAGCCTAGCTAGGTCCATTGGAAATACGGCATGTATTATATAATATAAACTACATATAGCCTTATAGGTGCAAGGTTCAAGGCCTAACATACAAGACGTAATATAACTCCATATTCAAGTTCAGATTTGTAAATGTAAGTAAACTTGTAATAGTGCTAGGTTGGTCTCACTTGCCAGACTCTTGAAAACACAAGTCATAATGGCAAAGTTGTCACTTCGCGTTTACGAACGTTTGCGTTTTGACATCAGCTACATACGCTAGACTAAATCAATTCTTTGAATTCCACGATACTATAGTTATGAAAACTCTATATACAACACATCTATGCCATTACTAATGAAGGATATCTACGTTACCTTTCTTCCAAAATTGCCTCTTCTCACAAGCAGCAAATAGCACAACCGATAACGTAATAACAGACGGCAATCGTGTACTTGCTATGCTTACAATACATGGTCACGATGAAAATAATTAGACGTAATGCCCCGGCGCAGACAGGACCCCGACTC
>JBAMJV010006940.1:27500-74005 GCA_037951105.1 Echinarachnius parma | reverse complement strand
AAGTAAAAGCGTCGTGCGTAGGAGGCTTCCGCCATTTGATCATAGTCAAATCAAATCCTATCGTAGAGTTATCCCCCCATACTGGGCGGAAGTTCCTCTTGGCATGGTCAAAAGCTCCATCTCATTTTGATCAGAAACATCATCGTTCCAATCTCGCAGAAATGTGGACCAATACACGAACGAGAGAGAAATCGAAGCAAGACTCGTTATTCCCAATCCAATGACAATTAGGACATCAGCGAAGTAAGAGCGTCGTGCGTAGTAGGCCTCTGCCGCCTCGTACTCCCGTGCCGATAAGTGACGAGGGTCGAGTAGGGCGTCTCGCGGGATCATGCACGCAATCAAAAGTGAAGGAATTGCCATCACCACGAGCACCGTTGTCAGACGCATCAAACAGATGTTTGTTTTGGACGTTACAATTGGGTGCTCTTCCATTGTTATATACTTATAGTGTTGTTAGATGCATCAAATGGATGATTGGGAAGTTACCATTGGGTGCGCTTCCATTGCTGAATTTTTAGAGAAATGTGATGTCTACAAGGACTTTCAAGGGCTCTTCCTCAAGCTTTTCTTTCAGGTAGACAAACACTTTCACCAAAATGATGCATCAGAAAGACACCCATCATGGACTTGCGTGATGTAGATCCTAATTTGTTGTTGGTCAATACAAGAGTTTCTAATGGCCAAATGAAATTTCTGGTGGCCACCTGGCACCCGGGCCACAGTAAGAGGCAAGCCCTAACTCATGTAATCATCAAATCCTTTTAGATGACCGTCCACTCACCACAACATATACATTTTACTTCTCTAGTGCAAAATATAGTTAAGAACACACATGTTGAAACAAAGGAGTTGCTCAATTATTTTGTTTCCTTTGCCGCTATATAGTCTCCATGCAGAAATAATGACAAATATTATGAGAAAACTCCACTTGCAGGTGTAGGAACAAATTTGTACATGTATTCTCATTAGAAGCAAGACTGAACAAAAAGCTCATATTTCAAAAACCATGTTGCTTTGTTCCTTTGCCCGATCTTTGCTAGTTACATGTATGTTAACAAATTTATACAAGATGACTGCTCACTTATCACCTTCCACATTCTCAGTGTCTTTGATACTTGAGCAAATCATTTATCAGCAATTGTTGTCCATGCTGACACCAGGAACACTTTTCCCAGACCCCGTCTTCAATATCTAGCCTTCTCTTTGAAATCAGTCACTTTCAGATGATTTTACTCCTAAGGGATCATCAGATCAGGAAACTGTAGACATTACGTATATGGATCATCCACAATCACAGGAGTCTTTCAATAGAATTCCAATGGCACATGTTTCCCCTCAAACAACCCCCATTTAATATATGTGACCGGCTATAGCAAAACCCGGCACTTGTTGGTAAAAAGAAAAATGTAGATTTTCATACCATTAAAAAGGCCTTATCACAAAGCTTTCATTTGATGCTTTGTTCTAACAAATTGGTCAATAATTAGCAAAGATATGATTTTTTTCAATTTTACAATCTTGAGTCTTTTACACACATTATGTGAACTTAAAATGCCCATTTCCTCAAAACATGAATTACCAACAAGTGCAGGGTTTTGCTATAGCCGGTCACATATGTTGTCCTGTAACTTAACGTGTATGCTTATAATGTACATGTTTGCACCTGTGCTAATATTAACACATTGTCTGGAAATAATTATAGCGATCAATCCTAATATTATATCACGTTTTATCGAGCAAGTGAGTAGGCGCCATCTGCTATTTTAAACCATTGTATTTTTTAAATGAAAGAAATTTGCATCGACCTTTTTAGCAACAGCTGTTACATCTTGTAGATATTGATCAATGTCGCCAACTTTGATTGTGCAATTCTAAGCGCCCAAACCCAAGTATGATTTTTTACTTATTAAAAGAAACACATTTACTTATTAAAAAAAACACATTTACTTGAGACGCATAATGTACCGTTATGCAAATGTACACACACTACACAAACACACACACTTACTTTTCAATGTTATAAACACCTTCAAACGGGGATATGCCCGTATGTTCAATGATTTTTGGCTTGTCCCCGGTTTGCTGGTGTGTAAACATGGCAATATGCCCAATTGACGGGTTTAAAAATACACACACATTCACACACACACACTTATACACCCACTATGTCTAAACACATGCAAATCGGGCATATAAGGGATATCCTTAAAAAATCAAAATAACATACAGTACAGCCCTTAAGACGATCCCTGTAGCACAATACGGGGCTGTTCGGAATATCCCTGTTTGCCGGTGTTTAAACTTGTGTGTATCCCCGATTGACAGTCCTTACACACGCACACACACCCACAGACAATTACAGATGAACAAACACCCACACGCTTTTACAGTGGAACCTCTGTATAACAAGTTCTAGGGACCATGGACATTACCATGTTATATCAGGTATCTTGTTATATCAGGGAAAGCAAAACGAAAGAATATAAAGGGATCGGACCAGCAAATTTACCTTTCTATATGAGGGTGTTGTTATTTTAGAGCTCTTTATAGAAAGGTTCCACTCTATATATATATATATCACCAATCAGTCATACAGAAAGAAACAGACAAGTTTTTGAAATTATGCTCTATCCACTAGTATTTCTATAATTGTTTTTTTCTTTCTTATTTAAACAAAACATATTAAACCAAACATAAATGATAGAAGATACTTTTAAACTGTAATACATGTATATAAACTATATTATATATAATAGTATAATTACAACTTTCTTATATATATATACAAATAAATAAGTATGAAAATATCAATAAATCTGATATAGATACATTTCTATCCAGTACTAATTACTTGCAGAATATGGCATTGTATTGCATTAAAATTGCGCTGTTTGCTGTATAATATGCTGCAAAACTGAGAATCGTGACATGAAATACTATGCTATAGTTATATTATCTTTGTTCTGTATTTACAATGTAAGTGCACATACTACACTTGTAAGCAACTGAGAATACATGTATAGGCTATATCTCATTTAAATTCTGATACCAGTTGCGTCTCCTCTGAACAAGCAAGATAATAAGCAATGAGGGATTGCACATGAATACTATTTCAACATTTGAAATAATACAATGTTCCACATCTGTTCCTTTTTTTTGGTCATATAATAATCCAGAGTTGAAACCATATCTCCCTTAATTTGAGGAATGTATACATGTGTACATCATGCAAATCGTATTGGGTATCAAACAGCTTACGTACTATATATAAGCCATATTTATTGGTTTAGATTTTGAATGGAGGGTTGGGAATATAATGTGGCAGTTACTTGTATGGGATACAATGTAATTGATTATCTCCCTACTCTTTATTTGAACAATGTCCCTTAAGCATCCTCCAGAGTATTTCTTGCTAAAGACTTGGTCACATATGACCGTATAGCGTAAACGGATGCCCTACGGAGAGTAAAATTTTCAATCTGTTTGTCTCCGTTCATATGCATTTATTTTCTGTTCGTTGTCAAGCGATGTTTGTTGTTCTATCCGGCAGGGGCGGTTTAAGGGTTAATTTATGCACCTCAAACTTGAAGGACCTCCTCATTTCCATTCCTCGCATCGTATCTTACTGGGAATGGGCAGGTAGTCGTCCGACATAAAGTTGACGGATATGGTAATTATATTAGGCTCTAGATTTCTGCCTTACAACAAAGTTTTATAATTGGGGATTTCTACACCTTAACTTGGAGGACTCCTTTTCATATCCAGCCCCCACATCATATCTTGCTCGGCAGGTAGATGTCAGTTAGGAAGTTGTCGGACACAGTAATTACACCTGCGTACTTCTGCATAAAAGCCATGCCAGATTTAATTCATGAACCCCTCAAACTATGTTGCTCTTCATATCCAGCCTCCGCATCGTATCTTGCTAGGCAAGTAGACGTTCGTGAGGAAGTTGTCTGAGACGGCTGTTACACTCTATATTTCTGCATAAAAGCCATGCTTTACAGAGAGCATTGAGTGTGCATGTGTACGGTTTGTGGTTAATTCCTGAACATCTCAGAATTTTGTCCTCTTCATATCCAACCCCCGCATCGTATCTTACTGGGTAGGTAGACGTTTGTGAGGAAGTTGTCTGAGATTGCCGTTAGGCTCTGGATCTCTGCCTTCTGACCAAACTGCAGCATCTCTTGAAGCTGAAATGATAATAATCATAAAGAAAATAATTTACAACATAGATTGATGAAGAGGGTCATGCTGCCTGTAACTTCATTATGTTGATGACGAGGACAATTGACATGATATTGATGATATCATAAGGGTTATAAACTTATGTACAATTTTTAAATGTAAAACAAAGTTGATTGTGATGACAAATTATGATAATGGTGATGGTAATGAATGTGATGATGATGATGGTGATGATGATGGTGGTGATGATCAATGATGATGATGATGGTGATGATGATGATGATGATGATGATGATGATGATGATGATGGTGATGGTGATGGTGATGATCAATGATGATGATGATGATGATGGTGATGATGATGATGATGATGATGATGATGGTGATGATGATTATGGTGATGATGATGATGATGATGATGATGATGATGATGATGGTGATGATGATGGTGGTGATGATCAATGATGATGATGATGATGATGGTGATGATGATGATGATGATGATGATGATGATGGTGATGATGATTATGGTGATGATGATGATGATGATGATGATGATGATGATGATGATGATGGTGATGATGATGGTGGTGATGATCAATGATGATGATGATGATGATGGTGATGATGATGATGATGATGATGATGGTGATGATGATTATGGTGATGATGATGATGATGATGATGATGATGATGATGATGGTGATGATGATGGTGGTGATGATCAATGATGATGATGATGATGATGATGATGATGATGATGATGATGGTGATGATGATTATGGTGATGATGATGATGATGATGATGATGATGATGATGATGGTGATGATGATGGTGGTGATGATCAATGATGATGATGATGATGATGGTGATGATGATGAGGCTGATGATGGGAATACTATGAATACTGAATGTTGTTGTTGGGGAAAGGGGAGTGAGAGGGGCATGAGAACTAGCAGCGAGCCCACCTTGGAAATAGATTGACTAGTTCATCTAGTTATACCAATTATACTAAACTGGGCCATCCAATGAAGCAGCTCTCTGTAGGAGGTCCTTCTCATCAGATCAGAAGCCTTCTTGAGGTTGTTGGGGGAGAATAATTGAATGAAAGCCTGGTCAGGAATCCGTGTAGTAATATATTGACTATCAAATGTCCTAAAAAGACTAAATAAGCCCACTACTTAGTTGTTTACTATGAATACTAACCTGGGCCATCCCGTGTGGCAGCTCTCTGTAGAAGGGCCTCCTCATCAGATCAGAAGCCTTCTTGAGGTCGTTGGGGGAGAGGGGGATTAGAGCTCGGTCAGGAATCCGTAGCAAGGAGTCCACATTAGTATTAGATTGACTATCACAAGAAGTCCATTATTTAGTTGTTTACTATGAATACTAACCTGGGCCATCCAGTGTGGCAGCTCTCTGTAGAAGGACCTCCTCATCAGATCAGAAGCCTTCTTGAGGTTGTTGGGGGAGAGGGGAATGATAGCTTGCTTAGGGATCCGTAGTAATATATTGACTATCAAATAGCCCATTACAGACTTAATAAGCCCACTACTTAGTTCTTTACTATGAATACTAACCTGGGCCATCCAGTGAGGCAGCTCTCTGTAGAAGGGCCTCCTCATCAGATCAGAAGCCTTCTTGAGGTCGTTGGGGGAGAGGGGGATTAGAGCTCGGTCGGGGATGCGAAGCCTCTTCACATCGGAAGGCAGGACGCCCAGCCACCTGACGGATGGCACTGTCAGGCTGTGGGACTCGTAGCTCATGGCCTTGGGATGAGGAGAGGGTGGAGGAGGAAGGGGAAGAGTAGAAGTGGAGGAGAGGTAAGATGATATTGATCAAGATATGAGAATGACAAAAGTGAGTATCAGTATTAGATTGACTATCACAAGAAGCCCATTAATTAGCTAACCTGGGGCATCCAATTAGGCAGTTCTCTGTAGAAGGCTGTCGGACTTATAGCTCAGGGCCTTAGGATGGGGAGAGGGTGGAGGAGGAAAAGGAGGGGGAGAGGAAGAGGAGGAGGATGAGGAAGGGGAGGAGGATGAGGAGGAGGAGGAGGATGAGATGGAGAACAAGGAGGAGGAGGAGGAGGAGGGAGGGGGAGAAAAGAAGAAGGAGAAAGAGGGGGAAGAAAGGTAGGAGCCAGTGGATGAGGGGAAGAAGAAGAGGTGGAGGAGGAGAGAGAGGGAAGAAGTGGAGGAGAATTGTAACATTCAGGACAATGACTAGTAATTTTTAGAGATGACGAAATGAAAATCAAAATGAACAAATAAAATGTTTAGGACAGTAACAAAACAAAAATAGTAGGTTGATATTTGCAATATTAATCTTGATTGTGATGTTTACTACAAATTAATCCACATGTACAATGAATCATTGACAGATTAATCAAATGATGGGACGAAAAAAGCTATGATACTTACCCTCGAGCCAAACTTGTAGACAAAGAGAATTGCTAAACCTGTGGGGCAAAGACAAGAAAGAAATTATGTACATCTAAAGCAATATCAATTGAATTGATTATCAATAATAGGTAGACAAAGAGAATTGCTAAACCTGTGGGGCAAAGACAAGAAAGAAAGTATGTACATCTAAAGCAATATCAATTGAATTGATTATCAATAATAGGTATAAAAATTAAAGCCTTATTCCATTCCTATCAGCATATTCGAGAACTTACAAAACTTTAAAATTGGAGAACTTGAAAACTGCTTGCTATTCAAAACTTTCATTGAAATGAAAAAAATGAAATGAGACAACATCAAACTCATTGTATATTTGACAACATTTAGAAACCTTGGATCAGATGTGTCTCCATTGGTAGAGATCATTACAAGACCTGTATGTGAAAAAGATTGTTACATTACTAACATCAGGCTGTAAAGATATTGGTTTGACATTAGTACACAACAGGATCTATCTTGACCACTTTTATGTCTACATTATTTTTGCTATGCATGAGCATGCTGTATTTGCATGTTCCAGTCTACTTTAAGTCTACTTTATGATTTGTGAAAGGTGTCTATGATCTTATCATGTGGATCTGCATCAACTAGCGCTATTGGGGCATTCTACTCGGAAACGTGTCAACAAATATTGTTTTTTTTTGTCTTCCATGCGCATGCCATGGGTACGGCTCAAAAGAGAATGGCAATATCATCCTCATTATGATTTGTGAAAAGAGTCTGTGTTCTTACCATGTGGATCAGCATCAACTAGTGCCAGGACTGGGATGTGAAGAGTGTCCCATAGCTTACGGACCATCAGACGGGTGTTCACATCTGGAAAGCCTTTTCCCTGCAGAAAATTACAAGATGGACATATTTTTTGTATCACAATGCCTTTCACAGATGGTATCATAGTATGCATTTTGATAAAGAGCATCAAATATTGATGAATATATCTACTGTTCAAATATGGGCCAGGATTTGAGATGTGTAGAGAGTCACAGCTTACGAACCATCTGCCGTATCTGCATATTCAAATTTGGAAAAACCCTTGCCCCGCTGAAAATATGGTGATACAAATATTATTTTCAAAACCTCATTTGGTTATGTCAGTCATAGGACACATGCAGGCATGAAAAGTGTTTGTGTTTCCGCAGATTTCCGCCTTTTGTCCAATCAAAAAACAAACAAAACAAAAAGAATTATAATTTTTTTCCTCCCCCCAAAAAATAATCCTCTCTGCTTGCTGGTAGTAATATAAATGTTTACCCAGAGCCTGTTTTAGTATGTGTTATGCTAAATGGAATCCTCTTACTCCAGATTCTTTTTAAATATATTTAAAAATCTCACCACAGAATGCACCAGATTGCACTATTCTGAACCCCAAAATTGGACAATCTCCCTACCGTGGGAGGGGGGACACCCCCCTCCCACTCGGTTGCTTTGCTCCCTCGCAGTAGTTCTCAAAAGTTTTTTAGTGTTTTTTATGAGCAGTACTTTTCATGCCTGCGCATGATCCTTAGGATAGATATGAAAGATAATGGGTTAATTCTTAACAGGATGTAGTCCTGAGTGTAAGATACTTACCGTGATGATGATGCACTGAGGAATCTGGTCCAGGAATCCATCTTCTGAAATGTAGCATGCTTCTCTTTAACTCTTTCAGTCTTGGCCCATTACCATGAGAAGGCCAGTCATAACACACAAAATGAAAGATCTACATTCATTCTATCAAGATGTAGGAGAGTGTGAAATACTTAATGTGACCATAATCCACTTAGGTAGCCAGACTACAAATCCATTTTTCTGAATTGTAGCTTGCCTCTTTAACTCTCCCAGTCTCAGTACCTAATTACCATGAAAAGACACACATACACAAAGATAGTAATGAAAGATAATACAATAATTTGTAAGGAAAGTCTGAGATACTTACTGTGATGATGATGCACTGAGGAATCCGGTCTACGAATCCATCATCAATGATCTTCTGGAATGTTGCATCCTTCTCTATGATCAGTACAAACTTGGCATTGGACTGGATATCTGCATTAACATCATACTTAGTTAAGGACATTAGCACATTATAATTCAAATTGACATAACATAGTGGCATATTTAATCACAGTCAAACATGTGTATAGTGTAATGGTAATTTCTTAAGTGTCGTTTATTTTCATAACTTTCTTTGTATGTAACTTAATTCTGGACCCCATAGAAGACCAGGTGTGTCATGTTGGCACGACTGGCAATGATTTACTTTGCAAGGGATTACTTTTGGTGGTCACTATAAGAAGGTTGGCTGCTATAGACAGGTTTGACTGTATTATTTAAACATGTCATGGAGGGTCATTCCACCCATTTGAACTTGCACTCTTTAACTGTTTTCAAATTTCACACAAAGGGATTGTCGAGTTCTAGTGTTTGTAGTATGAACCATTCACATTGCAGTTTTTAACAACTATTTTATGACTTGATGTTATACTAAGAAGCTAGTTTTTATCTACTCTAATTTTTCTAATGAAATCTGAATAAATCTGTTCCCTCATTCAGAAAAGCCATTTCCAATAGAGTTCATATATAGCAGCATTAATTCATGGTTCATACAAAACAAGGGATCAAATATTGATGTTTTACTATCTAAAGTAGATGTCGACATACTACTTTCCCAAAATGTCTGAAATATGCAAAACAAATATTTACTAAAATCTTTTTCTTTTAAATATAATGGGCCATTGCATACATTTTAATAACATGCAAAGATATTTCTCTGAAGTACGAAGAAGCTTGTTTTTATCTAGTCTACTTCAAAAAAATGAAATCGGAATTAATCTATTCTCTCTTTTTAGAAAAGAGTTCATAAAATAGCACCATTAGCTCATGGTTCATAACAACAAGGGGTCAAATGTGTTTTACTATCTAAAGTAGATGTCGACCTACATGTACTACTACAAAATATCTCAAAGATGTCAACAAACATTTGCTAAAATCTACAATCACTTTCAACTATAACGTTCCACTGTAAAAATTATAATAAAATGCAAAGATATTTCTCTAAAGTATTTGGTTTTCATCTACAGGATTCTTCAGCATTATGACCTAGCTTGACCTTTCGATTGCAATCAACCATGTTTTACTTTACAAAATGCTTAAATAAACATTCATAACCTTATCAGTAATCTATCAGGCTTCAAATTCTTTTCAAAAACAGTATCATACATACATTATATATACATTATTTTGCTCTTGAATGAACAATGTTTTTTGACAAAAGGATACTTGATATTCCTCCAATGTGGTTCGGCACTGGTGTTCCCTGTATTAAGTAAAGTAGTTCCAAGTTAAACAAACAATTATACAATGCTTGACAAATGGACAAGTACACTGGAGAGATATCATTTTACTCCAAAGATTTGATTAATTAATGTTTGTTTTAAATAATATTTACTTTTGGTCAATATTCAATTTACCAGAGATAATCATCATCATCACATATTGTAATCCCACACAACTTCTGCCAATGGCGGGTAAATCTGAGCGCTACGTCTTCGCTTGTACAGATAATACAGATAGTGGTTAAACACGTATAATATGTAACCATTAAATCTAAATCACAAATCAGACATCAATATATACAAGAAACCCATTTCCGAGGGTTCAAACTATTTTTCTCTGTAATTGTTTAACCGATTGTACTAAAAAAGGAAATTTATATACTTTTTTTATCACAACATACATGTAGTTGTTTTCTCGGTTAACACAAAATCCATTTGAAAAAAAAAAACAAATAATGAGATATATGATGTTATATCATGCTCTCTGAATTATTTCTGAAAATTATAGATCCTTTTTTTGAACGAAGTAAAACAAAATATATAAAAAATACATATGATGAGATGACAATAAAAATAATATGAATAATAGATTGCATTTATAAGAAACAGTAATCAAGTAACTTACTGTTTTTTGCAGAACTGCATTCAATGAAACTACCATCTGCATCTGTGAACCTGAGATCTCCAAACATACATCCCTTGGAGGTCGCCAACTAGTGAAACAAATAAAACATGAACAGTTGAGACAAATGTATTTCTAAAACCTTTGTAGAGCAATCATTTAGTAAAACACAACATGACCAAGGGTTGCAGCATAATGAGGTGTGATTAATCACAAAGTTGTGATTAAAAGCAAGTCAGAAAATGCACCTTAATATGCAAATATCAATGGCTCAAATGGCAATATTTTCTGACTTGTGTTTAAGTGCAATGTTGTGATTGATTGCAACTCTTAATGCAAAAACCCTCAGTTGAGCCAGATGTATCTGTGAAACTTTTATGAGTCATCAATTAATTAAATTTGCATGTAAAACATTTGTTTACACCACTCTTTACAAACAAGATATGAACAATTGAGTCACATGCATTTTTATAACTTTTCCAGAGTGATCATTCACTTCAATTTGCAGAGACATGAAACATGTACATCATTCTTTACATACGAAGCAGAAACAAAACTTTCCTGACAGGATAGTTGTGGACACCAAGGCTGGACATGTATCAGTTTTCTTTCTGGTGGCTTAAAACCAGTATCAGGCAATTAAAACTGTCAACATTCATAATTTTGGTAGCTGTTGGGGTGTTTCACAAAGATTATAGGGGCCATCTACAAAGTACGTACGCACAAGAGGGGGGGGGGGGGGGGGGAGGGGGGGGGGTTCACCCTGATGCATACGCTACATTCAACCACATGCATAACTAGATGGATCTTCGACTGCGCGCAGTCGAAAATGATGCCTCCGCCATTACGCAATTTATTTATATCAAGCCCAAATCAACATATACACTGAATTAATTCTGTACACTGAATTAATTCTGTCAACTCAATTTTTGATGGTACTCTGTCTTTTAGATCTTGACGTATCACAATTATGAGCTATCAGTGACCTTGACCTTTGCCCTCATGACCCCAAATCTAATGACTACAATTGTTCCCTAAGATACATTCAGGTATCAATTTGGATTGAAATCTGATATTCAGTTCTTGAGATTTCCAATCTCAAGCTACTTTTACATATAATGAGCCCTGTGACCTTTGACCTCATGACCCCCAAAATCTTATCAGTTCATTGGCTCTCCAAGGAACATACATGTACCAAGTTTGGTCAGAATCTGTCAATCCCTTCTTGAGATAACGCGATCACGAGCTATATTTGCATATATAATGAGCTCTGTGACCTTTGACCTCATGACCCCAAAATCTGATCGGATCATCGGCTCCCCAAGATACATACATGTACCAAGTTTGGTCAGAATCCGTCAATCCGTTCTTGAGATAACGCGATCACGAGCTATTTTTGCATATATAATGAGCTCTGTGACCTTGACCTTTGACCTCATGACCCCAAAATCTAATCAGATCATCGGCCCCCCAAGATACATACATGACCCAAGTTTGGTAAAAATCCGTCAATCGGTTCTTGAGATAACGCGATCACGAGAACAGGACGTACGTACGGACGGACAACCCGAAAACATAATGCCTCCGGCTACTTCGTTGCGGAGGCATAAAAAGTGCGTACAGGGAAGGAGGGGGTCAATTTCGGACAATATGCGTGCATACTTTATAGATGGCCCCATAAGTTGAATCATATGTCGTAGCTGGATTTGAAATTATGGTAGGCCTTTTTCATTGTTTGGGGCCACCAGATTCAAGTTTCAGACCACTAGATCTGAATCAGAAAAATCTTGTGTTCACTTGCCCACTTGCACCACAAGGTAGAACGGTTAATTAGTAATATGGACTTACCACATGGAGGCAATGTCTAGGCACCTGCAGCATACAGCACAGGTTGTCTATGATGTCATCTACTGTAGACTGGGTCCCAAAACACTGCACATCGCTGTAGTACAGGTCTCTGAAAAGTAATAACAAAGTAACCAATTATTACAAGTGTGCTGGAGCAGCTGAAGTTTTCAAGACATCTTAGAAATTGATATGAGGACAGGAATGGAAGCATACAACCCAGATTGTCTGCAATGTTATCTACTGTGAACTGGGTCCCAACACACTGCACATCACTGTAGTACAGGTCTCTGAAAATAGTTACAAAGGAGCATCATGCATGTATTTAGTAACAAACTATTATAAGTGTGTTGAGGCAGCTGAAGTTTCAAGATATCTAAATCGATATGAAGACAGGAATAGAAGCATACAGCACAGGTTGGTCTACAAAGTCATTTACTGTGGCCTGGTTCCCAAAAAACTGCACATATCTGTAGTACAGGTCTCTGAAATAGTTACAATTGAGCATCATGCATGTATTTAGAAACTGATCATAACAAAGTTTGACTGTACTTTTTTTTTTTTTTTTAAATCTAGAAGACCCAAATCTCACCTCTTTGTTGAGTATGTGTTGTTTGAACTAGTCTGTAGCAAAGGGTTAGCACCTTCAACATCAAGACTGGGTAGAGAAAACAAGAAAGAAGGGAGACATATCATTTATTTATTTAGCATGTTTATTTCTTTTTTAGTTTAGGCTGTTTTGAAACCTAAGTTGAATCTGATGTCTGAGAAGCTAAGGGATATAACTTTTAGTATCAATTAGTTTATAACAAAAGAAAGAAAACAAACTGAGTAGAAGGGAGTCTTATTGATTTGTGTTTCAAAGCTTATGCCGTTTTGAAGCGTCAGTTAGAATTAATCCGTTGTTTGTGTAGCTAATGGATCACAACTTCAACAAGAATACATTACAACAAATAAGAAAGCAGAGGGGAGAGAGATTGTTCGTTATTAAATGTTTATGCTGTTTTGAAACATCAGTTTGATTTCAGTGTAAGGTGATGCAATGGAGGAGTTTCAGAAAGTCATGATTAAGCACCATCCTACAATCCTTGTATGAAATTATAAACACATTATGACATCATTCTTCCGTATTTGTCGGTGTATTAAACCGCTCCGGTGTATTAACCGCACCCCCTAAAAAAAATTTAAAAAAAAAAAAAAAGTGCGGTTAATACGGACATGTATTAACCGCACCCCCCCCTTTTTTTTTTTTGGTGAAAAAAGGTGCGGTTAATACACCAGCAAATACCAGCAAATTTAAATATATTGGTAATCAATAGACCTTATGAATGGTTACATGTTTGGAAATTTCCAATATAGGAGTACAGCATTAATTACCAAATGTTCTCATAAGCAGGAAAGTTCAACCATAAGTTTAAGAGCAGTTCAGATTTGATTTGTAATTCAGACTCGTGGTGCCATCTTGGAACACCTTGTGCATGGTGTAAAATACATATGACCAGTGTGCCTGGTTCAAAATGGCATTCTCCGATCTTGCATCACAACCATGATGATTCTGAATTAAATTACTCAACAAATTTGTTAGTGGAAGTAGGAACATCAAAGCGCACGTCAGTCATCTTGATAATATACTTATTGCTACTCTGACCTCTCAATACTCTGACCTCTCAAAGTTAAATGTACTGGTAATCAATAAACTTCTGTTTATTTTATGGCAGCATACTGAAACCTTTATGATGGAAATTACTAAAATACTACAAAACTCTGAGGTTTCTTTATAGGCAAGAGTAAACTAAAGCAGGAACTTTTTGTGCAACTTTAATGGGAGGGAATTGGAGAACTCACCAAATTTATTAGTAGCCTGGTTCAAAATGGCGGTCTACGATGTTGCATCACAACCATGATGATCCTGAATGGAATTACTCACCAAATTTGTTAGTGGAAGTAGGAACATCAAAGCGCACTTCAGTCATTTTCCCATCATTCTTCATCTCTAGTCCGACCTCTCCTTGAAAACTGCAGCAGAGAAACAATGAATAAATAACCAAGCGAAAAGTTAAGAATTTCCATAATCTGAGAAGATGGAGAGGTTTTAACTTGCATTTGTATGTGGTTAGAATTTGCGATGTTTACTATTATTGATAGTTCTTTTCACCCATTTATCAGGACTGGTTCTAAAATGGTTTGGTTTGGGGTCTTCTTAGCAACTGCTAGGGTAAACAAATTGTGGCTTGCCTGACATTGATTAGAATCATTACCCATGGTTTGAATACCTGTGACACCACACATTAATTGATTTTAATGATCTTGTACCAAACATCTGTGCATTGTGAGATATGTATTAGACATGGTATTTAGGATGACCAATTTATTTATGATGTAACATTATTACCTGATACAGTCCCAGTTGTTTCTCTCACTATAGCTCTGACAGTGGAGGTTACTACATCCTTTTCTACTATGAATACATTATATTTGAGATACTTTATTTAGGATGTAGATAACATCATTACCTGATACAGTCCCAGTTGCTTCTCCTACTATAGCTGAGCTCAGGGGCCCAACCTCTGGCAGTGGATGTCACTACATCCTCTAGTACTATGAAGACATTATATGTTGGATGACTAATTTCCTTTTGATGTAAAATTATTACCTGATAAATCAGAAAATTTAATATACAGATACAACAATAATAAACTGGCATGTTAGGTTGCGGTCTTAAGACATACCATTTCAGATTAACATTATTACCTGATACAATCCCAGTTGCTTCTCCTACTATAGCTGAGCTGAGGCACCCATCCTCTGGCAATGGACGTCACTACATCCTCTACTACTATTAAGACATTATATTTGAGAATTGAGATGACTTATTGATTTATAATTCATCATTACCTGACGCAGTCCCAGTCGCTTCTCCTACTATAGCTGAGCTGAGGGGTCCAACCTCTGGCAATGGATGTTACTATATCCTATTCTACTTTGAAAACTTTATATTTGAGATAATAACTAATTTATTTATGATGCAACATTATTACCCGATATAATGGAAAATTGAATAATTATAAAAACAACAAAAACACATTGGCATGTTAGGTTGTGGTCTAGAAAGACTTGACATTTCAGATGACTACTTTATTTCAAAGGATGTAACATTATTACCTGATACAGTCCCAGTACTTATAGCTGAGCTGAGGCGCCCAACCTCTGGCAATTGAGGTTACTACATCCTCTTCTACTATGAAGACTTTATATTTGGGATGACTTATTGATTTATTGCATCATTACCTGATACAGTCCCAGTTGCTTCTCCTACTATAGCTGAGCTGAGGGGCCCATCCTCTGGCAATGCAGGTTACTACATCCTCTACTACAGCTTCTATCCTCAGCAACACCTCATGCCTGGAATCACAACAAATGAGAAATCAGTGCAATGAGTAAGTGCAAGTCTCATTTGCACTCATTACTAGGTCAAATTACATTAAATCAATATCAGTGCAATAAGTTTGCGATATAATACTTTGCAATTTAGCTCAATACTCAGTCCAATGACATTCATTGCAATGAAATGAGTGCAACGAGTTCTAAGCCAAATATCACTTTGCATTTTGCTCATTAATCAGTCAAATGACATTCATTTGCCATGAAAATGTACACAACTCTCTGTGGACATGTATATATAAAATCACATACTTCCACATCTTATCAACTAAGTAATGGTGGGATATAAATAAAGAAATACAACTAAGCTAGAAACCAACATTATATTCAATAAAAAACCAAGTCCTGTTTCAAATTCTGAAAATAAAAATAATAGCAACCTGAGTAATGTAAATGGTTGGGTGAAAGTGAGAGGGACCTTTAGTAAATGTTGGCTATATGGAGCTCTACATGCATTTTGTGGGTCAGAGAGCTATTTCTATCTGATGCAACATTTTCAGATCATATTAACTCATTAATTTAGGGAATATTTATCAAAATTAAGAGTGCTAAATAAATTCCCTTCCTGCAAGACTACCAAACATGAACATGACTTTCTCCTGAAGCACAAAAGGTGACTTAGTGCTCTTTTCTTTCTCAACCGCTAGAATAACAGCAAACTTACCTCTCAATGTCCTGTGTTCTCACATGGCTCTGTGTTTCACTCACTTGGGAGCAGTAATCTCGCCTCAGTTTTCTAATCCTTTCCTCATTGAGAAGCTCTTCAGTCAAACAGTCTATTTGTGTCCAGAATTCAGAGTCCACCATGCTACATGTACGATATCAAAAGCCACCATGAGCATTCCTTATGCTGGTTAACTGAAGTCTTAACTGAAGTCTGCTGCAAAAAAAACAAGAGAAAATTAATGCAGAAACTAAATGAATATAAAATCTGGGCTCTTCCTTACGCTTTTCTTTCAGATGGCTTAATTGACACATCCCCGTTTCATAAAACCTGTCCAATTACTGCCGTGCCAGCAAACCAATGCATCAAGTGGATACTTACAAGTTACAACAATTCAAAAAGTTTCATGAAAAAAAAAACTCCCACCACAGACTTGGTGTGTTGTTGATCCTAATTCTTTGGTGGCCATGGCAAGAGTTTCTAGTGGACAAATACAATTTCCAGTGGCCCAAAAAGTGTAAATAAAAACAAAACAAAAACATGCTTCCTAGTTTTCTATCTGATGCAACAGATCAAGTCAAACTGTCAAGTCAAACAGTCTATTTGTATTGTGCCTAAATTATCTGTCAACTTAGCACTTGCAGCAATGTATTGGTTCAGCTCAATCTCCACTTGAGGTGATTACAATAAATTCAGCCTAAATCACTTGGAGCTTTTACATTCTCACGTACCTTGTTGTTTTGCTTATAGTAAGAGAATTATACAATTTGTTTTAAAGGGGACCACCAGGCAAAGGACAACACATTATTATATGTTTTGGTACCATTTTGTGATATCAAATAGATACCCAACATTTTGCAAAGGGTTGTGTAATTCATAAACAAAGCAATTAATTTCCACCACTTACGGAACCACTGCTATTTCCTGGTTCCACTCGGGCCAAGCATTTGCGAGTGCGCCAATGCTTTCATGCGTACGTCAATAGATTCCCGGATGATTCATTTGCTCTGCACAGTGTGCTCTGGCTCTGCACGCATATAGTCTACGCAATTCAGACCGCATGAACGCATGGTTGAGAATGGTGATGCGTTTTCCAATTATATATTTTTTTCTGAAAACATATTTTTGTGAACTTGTTGAAGGAATGGAATACTAAAGATGGTACCTTTCTATAATAAGAATATTATTTTTGGGTGGTGGTACCCTTTAATTTGTCAAAAGACAAATATCTCTCTTAATCTGGAGATATATTAGTATAATGAAATTGAAAAGCATGATCCATGGAATGACTTTTGTCTGTTTTGATTGTAGTTAAAAATCAATGGGCAATAAGCGATCAAATCTGACATAAATCATGTTCACCCTTTCTAGTCTAGGTATTTAAACAGTGTTCCATTTCTATGAAAATTTCAATAATTCTTCAGTATAATTCTACAATTATATTAGTTTACTATTACTAATAATGCTCAGTCTCAAATATACATTTTGGAGAAAAAAATCTTCTGAAGTTAATGCCTTATAAATGGATCGTTTTAAATATCTAGCATGCGTATCTACAGCAGATGTCGAAGTTGTAAAAACAGCACAAGATGTAGAACTTGAACTAGTAGTATTTTTGCATCATCTAGAACGTCTAGACTATCTAGTTACATTTATTTAATAATTGAATTTCTATTCAGCCCACTTCTACCTTAACTTCAATCAGTAATTCAATCGGCAATATCGTGTATTAGGCCCCACCACTGCTATACTGTATACACTTATGTGGCCAACTTATAGCCACTAAATCTGACCTATAGCCACTAAATCTGACCTATAGCCATTAATCTGACCTATAGCCATTGATCTGACCTATAGCCACCAAATTAGGGTTAGGGTTAGGGTTTAGGTTAGGGTTTAGTTAGGGTTATGGTCACCCCTACAAGACAAGGGGTTAACAGCATGCTGCATTAACCCCTTACTCCATTGCCTGGTAAAAAGCCTGATAGTCAGCTGCCCTCATTGTCCCAGTAAACACTGGGGAAATCCCCTGTCTGCTATACAGTATAGCAGTGGTGGGGCCTAATACACGATTATGCCATTCAATCAATCAATCAAGTAATTGTTCAATCAACTGATTCAGAAATCGATCGATCAATCAATCAGTCAATCAATAAATCGACCGACCAACCAAACAACCAACCAACCAACCAATCAGTGAATCACACCAACCAACCATCCAATCCAATCAATCAATCAATCATGAATCAATCAATCAACCGACCGACCGTCTGAACAACCAACCAATGACCCTCCGGCTCCAATCACAGTCACACCAACCAACCAATCAATCAATCAATCAATCAATCAATCAATTAATCAATAAAACTGTGAATTAGGGGTTCAAGTACCAATCTGCAAACAGTGGAGGCATGTGACTGAGGCTGAGCACGATCGACTCACATCAGGAGGGGCAGTGGACCCGCACGCCACGCCCGAGTCACCCGATGGTCAACCTCCCAAAACACTTGCGCAAGCACAGCAGCTGCACGCAGCATATCTGTCGAAATTATTTAGTTTGGTCAGAATTATTCGCCATGTACAGCATAAATTACTCACCAGTGTTCTCAACCAGGCAATGGGCTCGTTTTCCCTGGATCAGGAAGTTTCAAGTATCAATTAAAAGACTAGTTATCATTTGTTTACATTAATTTCAAAACAGCTGATCATGCTTCCTTCACCTACTATAATCGATCACTTTTTAAAAATTATTATATCGTTCGCGATCGCGAGCGCGGCGCGATCGATCACGATCGATCCAAATCCATGCATAGCTGTAGATGGCGCTCAACTTCTAATTTCAGAGCGCATTGTTTTATCGATTTTTGTAGCTTGCTTGATCCTTTGATTGATTAATCAGTTTATTAAATTAATTCGATTTGATTTGATTGATTCAACGTATTGATTGATTGACTGACCAACTGAATGAATGATGGGGGAGGTCAACAAGACCGATTGTTGCCCGGGACCACTGGTTTAAATTGCCGAGACCAATACAAAGTGGACCCGAGACTGATACAAAGTGGAACATTCATATTTTTATTTTATATTTTTTTATTCATTATTATTATTATTATTAGTTTTATTTATTATAATTTGTTTGTGGGGGGGGGGGGGGGGGGGAGGGGGGGGTGGTGATCGTTAACGTCATTTCGACCATCTCCGGCAAGCGGGAGTGAAGTAGCGCCCAGTTGTTTATTACATGGAGGGGCTGGCTGGGTGGGTGGGTGGTGGTGGTGGGGGCTGAGGTTGGAGGTATGGGACAAAAACAGTTTTTAACCAAATGTCAACCCCGGGCATTGTGTGCGCTCTCAAGATGTGGTTTAAAGAAGAATATAGTCTATAATCTTTCACATAAAGCATAAGAGGGGTAATGTCCCTTCATTATTTGTAATGTTATTTTTAATTTATACCTCTGAACCCCAAATATTAGGGGGGGGGGGGGGTATGTTCTTTTCTTTTGCACGTAGTATGCTGCCTTTCTATGTCATTCATTTTCAATTATATTGCACTCCATGCAGGTATGAATCCGTAAATTATGGGTACAAACGATGATGATATATGTAACTATCTTGAATCTAGCGTAGACTCATTAGAGTATGACCTTGGTGAAGGCAATGGTGCAGTCATAAGTCACTGTAACTACTGTACAGAAACCAAATTCTCTCAGAAGATGGTTATTTCTGGTGATAACGATCTCTCTCTGCTTCATTTTAATGTTCGTAGTATGCAAGCAAACTTTGATAAATTAAATTTATTTTTGCAGAACATGTGCTATAGTTCTAGGAATATCTGAAACTTGGTTATCGAATGAAAGTGAAGGAAATGTGTTTTCTCTTCCGGGGAAAAATTGTATTGTGAATAATCGACAAGATAGAAGGGGTGGAGGAGTCGCGTTAAATGAAGTTAATGTAATGAATGATTTAATGGAAAGTGTTTTTGTAGAACTGCTTATTCCTGGCAGGCGGAATGTTATAATTGGGGTCGTTTATAGACCGCCACAAGGTAATGTGACTTTGTTTATCAATGAAATGCAATCTGTGTTGTCAAATTCAATATTTTTAAATAAAACAGTTTTTGTCATGGGTGATTATAACATTAATCTTCTCCAGCACGATGAGAATGTAAACGTGTGTGACTTTTTGAATATGTGTGTATCTTTCTCTTTATTGCCTTTAATTACTAAACCTACTAGGGTTACGGACACTTCTTCTGCTCTCATTGATAACATCTTTACTATTCCATGAAAAATAAATTGTTGGATTGGCGTAACCCGCCCGACCTTAAAAATACCGGCGCTAATGCACGCCGACCCTAGAGGTTTTTTCTGAATTTTATTAAAAAAAAAAAAAAATAAAAAATAAAATAAAAAAAATAAAAAATTGCAATAGAATTTGGAATTTCGATGTGTTATGTGTGTGTTTTTGTGTATTTGTGCTGACAACAAAAAAAAAAAAAAAAAAAAAAAAAAAATCCCGACCGACCTACCCTAATTTTTGGTTGCCCGTTAATCAAACAATTTTTGTTGGGCCTATAGACCTATCCCAGATGCGGGTATTATAATTTCAGATTTGTCCGACCACTTCCCAGTATATGCGAAGGTGTCCTTTGATAGAAGTTTTTGTAATATTTTGAATAATAGATATGTTAGGAGAAGTAATCCTACCAGAATTGCTAAATTGAGAGACGAGTTACTAGCAACTGATTGTAGTGAAGTATTACAAGATTATGATGTTGATAGCTCATAATACATTTTTGAATATATTCTCGGAATAATATCGGAAAACAACTTCTCGGTTGCCGTGGATTACTAATTCTATATTGAGGTCAATAAATAGGAAAAAATAAGTTGTACTATAAGTATAAGATTAGTAAGTCTCAGTCTTCTCAAAGGAAATATAGTAATTATCGAAATACTCTTACTTCCGTTTTACGTGCTGCTAAGAAGCAGTATTATCTTGCTCAATTTCATTCGACACATAATAATATTAAAGGGACATGGAAAGTGATAAGGAATGTTTTTAAGCCAAATCATAAAGCGTCTGGTGTAAGTAAAATAAATATTGATGGAATGTAATTGATGATCCGGATGTTATTGTAGACAAATTCAATGAATATTTTTGTAATATTGGCCATAATTTGTCACGTGTTATTCCTGAGTCTCAAAAAACATTTCAATCTTTTTTTAGGAAACCCTAATCATAATAGTTTGTTTGTAATGCCAGTAACTGTTGAAGAATTGCTTGATATTGTACATTCCTTGAAGAATAAGAAAAGTCCAGGTTGTGACCATGTAACAAATGAGTTGGTAAAAAATGTAATTGTTGGTATTGTACAACCTCTCATACATATATTTAATTTATCAATAACCACTGGTATTGTACCCATGAGAATGAAAATTGCAAAGGTTGTGCCAATTTTAAAAAAGGGTGATGCCCTTATGTTAAATAATTATCGTCCTATTTCTTTGTTAACATCATTTTCTAAAATTCTTGAAAAGTTAATGTATACCCGGACAATAACATTTTTAATGAATGCTAATATTTTGTCTAATTTTCAGTTTGGTTTTCGTGAAAATCACACAACAACTCATGCAATTTTACATTTAGTGGATAAGATATCCAGTGCCTTAGATAATCGCATGGATACTGTTGGTGTCTTTTTAGACTACTCTAAAGCTTTTGATACTGTTAATCATGATATTTTATTAAATAAACTGGGCCATTACGGTGTAAGGGGAAGAGCATTAGATTGGGTTTAGGAGCTATTAATAGATAGGAAACAGTTTGTTTCTTTGAATGGAATTGATTCAAGTATTCGGGGCGTCACCTGTGGGGTACCACAGGGATCCCTTCTAGGCCCGCTTTTGTTTATTGTGTATATAAACGACTTTCAGCTTTCCTCAAAGATGTTATCATTCATTTTATTTGCAGATGACTCGAGTGTATTTTTCTCTCACAAAAACCCTCTAACTCTTTTGCAGACTGTAAACTCTGAGTTGACTAATGTGACTTTGTGGATTCATGCAAATAAGTTGTCTTTAAATCTAAAAAAAAATAACTATATGCTTTTTAGTAATTCCTTGAGTATATTGCCTGGAAATGTAATGTTCAATGATGTTGAAATTGAAAGGGTACATACTTTTAAATTTCTTGGCTTGTATATCGATGAAGATTTAAATTGGAAGTACCATATTGGTCAACTTTGTAGATTGTTGTCAAGAAATACTGGTGTAATTTATAAATTGAAATCTGTGTTTCCTCAAAGTATTTTACGTATGTTGTATACAACTTTAATTTTGCCATATCTAAACTATGGTGTACTAGCTTGGGGTAGCTCGTTAAAATCCCAAGTGGAAAAATTACTATTAGTGCAGAAAAGAGTAATAAGAATTGTTTGTAATACTCACTATCTAGCACATACTGATGTCCTTTTTAATAATAGTAGTGTTTTGAAAGTTGAAGATATTTATTATTTACAATTAGGAGCTCTTATGTATGAATTGAATGCAGGTCTACTGCCAGTAGCCTTAGCCAGGATATTTAAGAAAAATAACCAAGTTCATAATTATTCTACACGACACGCGCAAGCATATCATTTACCTCTTGTTAGAACGCAATTCGCCCTGACGACATTGGGGTCCACTGGACCTAAGTTTTGGAATTCCCTTGAACCAAGAATAGCACAATCAGTCAGTATTTATGTTTTTAAGCGCAAGTTGAAGTTACTTTTTTGAGTCGATATTGCCTAGATCGATAGTTTATAGATCGATAGTTTTGATCCTTATTAGGTACAATGTGAGAAAATTATTTGCTATATAGGTATGCATACTACTAATTCTACTCCTGTTTCTCAAAGAATCTCCTGTCTTGTTTTGTTTTGTGTGTGTTTTCAGTCTAGTCTATGTGCCCCTCTTTCTCGCTCTATCGTGTCTTTTGTCCTGTTACTCGTGGTATTTTCCTGCTTTTCCTGTAAATAGCCATTATTTAGTAGTCAGTAGTTTTTATCACACATAATTATGTTTATATTTTTTTTCTTCTCATTAGTTAGCTTTATTTTTTGTAAGCATTTTAATGTATTCAGTATTTCTATTTGACGAGTTTGTCTATCTTGACATACTCATAAGCAACTCACGAGGGACCTTAATTCCACAAGCTTTGCTTTCAACCTAGGTCACCTCATCTTTCTATTGTAACGCCATATTCTGTCAATTTTGTTATGTTCATGTCATATTTGTAATGTGTGTTATATAAGAAAGATAAATACAATAAACTTGAAACTTGAAACTTGAACTTGAACTTGTAATGCCACTGTAGGGGATATATCCCCTATCCCCCAAGATCGAAGCCCATTGTAGCCTACGCACCAACCCCCCCCCCCCCCCCCCCCCCCCCCTCTCCTGCCTACGGACGGGCACGGATGATTTAATTTCTTTGGTCACGAATATTCATACAAATTATAATTGTAACATTTTCAGACACTGAAATATTTTCTTTCATTTTCTGTTTATAAATCCAGACAATATTTTTTATGTTTAGTAAACGTCTGTGTTTGGGCCCAAATGATTCAATAACTATTTATTGAATCCGATATGTCCATTGAGTGTTGCGTGAAAATTCCATGGCAACTGGATGTGATATGGTAGAGTAAATGGAAATAATGAGCGACATATGCAAAGTGATATTTATGATTTTGTAATGATTTCTCCGATTTGTTTTACTTGCCATGCACGTTGCCCCTGTCATGTTGGTCATGTATGTGTCTTTATTAGTTTTCTTTGTATAAGTAAATCTCTTTATAATGGAAACCATCCGGGGGGGGGGGGGGGGGGGGGGGTCACTCCCAACATGAGTGACTGGCTACGCACCCGTGTCCAAACAAGTCTCGAAAGGGTATAATTTTCAACTATATACGGCGTCGTCGACATTTTCCTTAAAAAGGGGTGGTTTTCAGCACTCATTATACAAAAAACACACACAAAAATGTACCCTTTCAGGTGCAGAAGTTTTCGACATTAGGGTCATGTTTTAGAGGTTGATGGACACGAGGGGATAGCACTTTTGTATGAGAGTGCCCCCCCCCCCCCCCCCCCCCGGGGAACCATACCTCTACAAAGGCATTTGGCTTTTTTTTTTCTCCGTATTTTCATTTCCTGTATAATGCAAATGCTTATTTTTGTATATATCTTTGCTATTGTTTTTTATTATTGAAAATGGAAATAAATACATGAATTGAATTGAATTGAATTGAATATTGAATAACTCACTACACTATAACTTTGTACTCAGATGTACATTACATCTCCCTCGTAAACTTTCAAATCCGAACACTTCATTCATGAAATATCTTCTTAACGAAAGAGAAATTTGTAAAAAACCGAAACCTGTTGCCTGCTTTTATTGGTAATACGAAAACAAGATGTGAGAATCGCTCTTAGTCTAGTCTTGTACGTTTTGAGGATTTCAGTTGACAATGTTAGACGAGATGTTGAGAATTTGTGAAAGGTTGATATTATTATGAACGATCCCATTGTATAGCATTGTATTGATAGAGGGCGTGCTTAGACAAAGCGGAAGAGGTTTGTCAACTGGTTGCAATCATTGAGGGCATACTATAATAACACACTGCTTGTATTGGGAATTCCCAACCGTTATAAATAGAAAGCATGATGATGTCTTCTGTTTGATGAATATTCATGACAAGTTTATGAGCAAATTTGACAGGCGCTGTAAATTCAACAAGTTTCTAAACTTTTCTGCTATTTTGTCAAATTTAAATACTTTCTTTTTGAGCAACGAATCTGATTCAAGCCCAAATTAAATTACAATTATTATAGTTCCAATTTCCCAACAAATTAAATGGATTCTTCACGATAAATAACAAGATCGTTTACCAATTTTGTTTTTATTAACCATCAACTTTACTTGGCGGTTGTGTTGAAGGTTTATATACCGTACTGCTTGTTAGAGTAGTTGGCAGTCGGGGACGCTGTGTGGAGTGTGGAGCCCGCGGGGATCAGCCGCGAGTCCCTGCACGGAAGCCGGTGCACTCGGCTGTCATTGGGGGGATCTTTTAAGATCTTGTCTTTTTGTTTAATATTATTATTTAAATTCAATTTTTTTTTTAAATGGGACCATTTGCCTTTCTTTTAAAGCCTACATTAATCAGGAAAATGTAAGGGTGTTGTCGATGAATAAAGGTGCAATTCCTATTTGTAATTACCTTTTTGTTTATATAAACAAATACAAAATGGTAAATTTTTTTCTTGTTTTAAAGGGAATAGTTGAGTTTTGGTCAAACTTAATTTTAGTAACCTAAACCTGCACCATTGCGGTACAAACTAATAGTTATAACTCCACCATGCTCGAAAGGTATAACAGTTACAAACGACTAAGTAAAAACCCTGTTATCATTCAAAAAGAGCCATTACAACTCAAAAGGGTGCTCTCTAAAAACTCTTTGGTTTTAACCATTTTTCATACAAAATTGTGCAGGTGATCGTTTTTTTTAAAATAATGATTAAATAGAGACATCATTAACAACTATGTAAAAACCTATTTCAATTTGTTTCAAAGAAGTCTATAATCATTTTTTGTCATTTTTTAAAAAGTCAAGATGTCCCCCGGCAGGGTAAACTTATACAAAACATTTTTTGAAATCCAATTTTACAACTATGAGAGCATTCGAAAGAGAATGATTCTCATTTCACATGTTGTATTCAATGAACTTCCAATGGAATCAAAACCAACCAATTTAGTGTCAAGGGTCATTTCGGGAAGTACCAATAATTAAAGGGTACCACCACCCAAAAATGTTATTCTTATTAAAGAAAGATAACATCTTTGGTACTCCATTACATCAACAAGTTCACAAACATATGTTTCCAGAACAAAAATATATAACTGGAAAACGCCTCACCATTCTAAAGCATGCGTTCATGCGGTCTGAATTGCGAAGACTAATGTGTGCAGAGCGAACGAATCGCCCGGGATTATATTGTCTACAAACGTACGCGTGAATCGCAGTGACTCACTCGCAAATGTTTGGCCCGTACGAACCAGGAAATAGTAGTGGTTTGTTTATGAATTACACAACCCTTTGCAAAATGTTGGGTATCTATTTGAAATCACAAAACGGTACCAAAACATATCATGTGTTGTTCTTTACCCGGTGGTCCCCTTTAATTGCACCTGAAGGCCTATAATACACAAACACATTAATTTGTCTTTCTTTTCTTAAATCGCTATTATAAAAGGCACAAATTGAAATCTAAAAACTTTCATGAATAACACGTACATCGAAACTTATTATATCTGCAAACTAAGTATTTTGCCTTTTATCTATAGACATAAATCCTTGCCATCTGCTTGTATGCAGATGCCGGGCATTGCTTTGTGAATAAGTGTGCGTGCGTGTGTGTGTGTGTGTGTGTATTCAGTATTTCTATTTGACGAGTTTGTCTATCTTGACATACTCATAAGCAACTCACGAGGGACCTTAATTCCACAAGCTTTGCTTTCAACCTAGGTCACCTCATCTTTCTATTGTAACGCCATATTCTGTCAATTTTGTTATGTTCATGTCATATTTGTAATGTGTGTTATATAAGAAAGATAAATACAATAAACTTGAAACTTGAAACTTGAACTTGAACTTGTAATGCCACTGTAGGGGATATATCCCCTATCCCCCAAGATCGACGCCCATTGTAGCCTACGCAACAACCCCCCCCCCCCCCCTCTCCTGCCTACGGACGGGCACGGATGATTTAATTTCTTTGGTCACGAATATTCATACAAATTATAATTGTAACATTTTCAGACACTGAAATATTTTCATTCATTTTCTGTTTATAAATCCAGACAATATTTGTTATGTTTAGTTAAACGTCTGTGTTTGGGCCCAAATGATCCAATAACTATTTATTGAATCCGATATGTCCATTGAGTGTTGCGTGAAAATTCCATGGCAACTGGATGTGATATGGTAGAGTAAATGGAAATAATGAGCGACATATGCAAAGTGATATTTATGATTTTGTAATGATTTCTCCGATTTGTTTTACTTGCCATGCACGTTGCCCCTGTCATGTTGGTCATGTATGTGTCTTTATTAGTTTTCTTTGTATAAGTAAATCTCTTTATAATGGAAACCATCCGGGGGGGGGGGGGGGGGGGGGGGGGGGTCACTCCCAACATGAGTGACTGGCTACGCACCCGTGTCCAAACAAGTCTCGAAAGGGTATAATTTTCAACTGTATACGGCGTCGTCGACATTTTCCTTAAAAAGGGGTGGTTTTCAGCACTCATTATACAAAAAACACACACAAAAATGTACCCTTTCAGGTGCAGATGTTTTCGACATTAGGGTCATGTTTTAGAGGTTGATGGACACGAGGGGATAGCACTTTTGTATGAGAGTGCCCCCCCCCCCCCCCCCCGGGGGAACCATACCTCTACAAAGGCATTTGGCTTTTTTTTTTCTCCGTATTTTCATTTCCCTGTATAATGCAAATGCTTATTTTTGTATATATCTTTGCTATTGTTTTTTATTATTGAAAATGGAAATAAATACATGAATTGAATTGAATTGAATTGAATATTGAATAACTCACTACACTATAACTTTGTACTCAGATGTACATTACATCTCCCTCGTAAACTTTCAAATCCGAACACTTCATTCATGAAATATCTTCATAACGAAAGAGAAATTTGTAAAAAACCGAAACCTGTTGCCTGCTTTTATTGGTAATACGAAAACAAGATGTGAGAATCGCTCTTAGTCTAGTCTTGTACGTTTTGAGGATTTCAGTTGACAATGTTAGACGAGATGTTGAGAATTTGTAAAAGATTGATATTATTATGAACGACCTCGATTGTAAAGCGTTTTATTGATAGAGGGCGTGCTTAAAGAAAGCGGAAGAGGTTTGTATGGTTGTAATCATTGAGGGCCTAGAATAGAACACACTGCTTGGGAATTCCCAACCTTTGTGAATAGAAAGCATGATGACGTCTTCTGTTTGATGAATATTCATGACAAGTTCATGAGCAAATTTGACAGTCACTGTAAATTCAACAAGTTTATAAGCCTTTCTGCTATTTTGTCAAATTTAAATACTTTCTTTTTGAGTAACATATCTGATTTAAGCCCAAATTAAATTACAATTATTATAGTTCCAATTTCCCAACAAATTAAATGGATTTTAAACGATAAATAACAAGATCGTTAACCAATTTTGTTTTTATTAACCATCAACCTTACTTGGGAGGTGTGATGAAGGTTTATATACCGTAGTGCTTGTTGGAGTAGTTGGCAGTCGGGGACGCTGTGTGGAGTGTGGAGCCCGCGGGGATCAGCCGCGAGTCCCTGCACGGAAGCCGGTGCACTCGGCTGTCACTACGGGGGGTTCTCTTTAGGGCCTGTCTTTTTGTATATCATTATTATATTATTATTCAAATTCCTATTTTTGTTATGGGACCCTTATTTGCCCTCCTTTTAAAGCCTACATTAATCAGGAAAATGTAAGTGTGTTGTCGATTAATAAAGGTGACATTTGGAGTTATTCCTATTTGTAATTACCTTTTTGGTTAAAACAAATACAAAATAGATTGGTAAATTTTGTTTTTGATTTTAAGGGATAGTTCAGTTTTGGTCAAACTTAATTTTTGGTAACCAAAACCTGCATCATTGCGGTCCAAAGTAATAGTAATAACTCTACCATGCTCGAAATGTATACACAATTACAAACGACTAATCAAGTAAAAACCCTGTTATCATTAAAAAAAGAGCCGTTACAAGTCAAGAGGGCGCTCTCAAAAAAAATCATTGGTTTTTAACTATTCTCATACAAAATTGTGCGTGTGATGTTGTTTAAAAAAAATAATGATTAAATAGAGACATCATTAATAACAATTTAGAAACCTATTTTGATTTGTTTCAACAAATTGTATACAAATTGATTGTCTTTTTCCAAAAAGTCAAGATGTCCCCCGGCAGGGCAGACTTATAAAAATAACATATAGTAAACCTGTTACATGCTTTTATTGGTAATACGATAAAAAGAAGTACAGTATGTGCGAATCGCTCTATATAGTCTTGTACGTTTTGAGGATTTCAGTTGACAATGTTTCTATGTTAGACGAGATGTTGAGAATTTGTGAAAGGTTGATATTATTATGAACGATCCCCATTGTACAGCATTTCATTGATAGAGGGCGTGCTTAGACAAAGCGGAAGAGGTTTGTTAACTGGTTGTAATCGTTGTAGTGGGGGCTCTTAGGTCATGGGGTGTGCACTTCTGGACAAAAGCATGAATTTTGGCACACAGATAGTTTAGACCTTCCTCTTCAAGAAATTTGATGGAAGCAATTTTGCACGGCCCATTCATGGCCGCCATCTTGAATTTCAAAATGGCCGCCATCTGGCACCTGTTTTCATCAATATCTCAGCAACTAAAACAGCTAGAGAGTTATTTTTAGTGGCTATACCCACATAATGGGGGGCAACGAATCACCTGAATCGAATATCAAGACTTAAAATGACAGCCATGGATTTACCCACATAATGGGGGCCAACGAATCACCTGAATCGAATGTCAAGACTTCAAATGGCAGCCATCTTGAATTTCAAGATGGCCGCCATGGGAAGCCTATATTTAACTCCATCTCAGAAACTAAAGCAATTACGGAGTACATTCCAACTGATATGCCTATCTGTTTGTGGTCAACTTGTAACAATTTAACAATAGATGGATGGAAGCAATTATTCACTTCCCATTTCAACCGCCATCTTGAATTTTAAAATGGCTGCCATGTGAAACCCTATTTTCTCCAATATTTTAAAAACTAAAACAGCTGGAGAGTTTATTCGAGCCGGGTACACTCACATTTTCTGGGACAACGAATCACCTGGATCATCTTAATAAGCTTCAAATAGTAGCCATCTTGAATTTCAAGATCTATTCAATTATGTATTTCAGAATAAAATAAGTGCATTTCGATGGGTATGCCAATCTTAGGTTGGAAGCAATTGAGCAATGTTGCTGATATATAATGATATAAAGATAATTTGAACAAAATAGAAGTCTACTTGACCATTCGATTGATTAAACAAAGTTATCGGATAGGTAGGAGGTAGTTCAAAAGAGAATCAATGAGTGTAGTAACCTACCTTTTGAAAAGCAGTAACATTTATTCAAGCATTTTTGCAAATGTTTCAGTCCCCACTAATGAAAACTAACTAAATGGAAACAGTTTGAACATTTTGCTGACCATACAAATGTTCACTTCGTAATATTCGGTTCTCATCAACAGCCTTCATCAGCTGTGTATGACCTGACTGTTGACCTTTCTTACAAAAAAGATCAATTTTCTGATGGTAGACGTCATCAGGTAGTTTGTTTTGCGCACTGTCTCTGTTCTCATGGTTTAGCGGGTTGAAATGCCAGAATTTAAACATGCAGATATCTTCCCCCACCCTTTTTGTATTGTGCCACATTTCTGAAATGTAGACTTTTTGCCAGTCCGATCTGACAGTCGGGAAACTCAATGTGGCTTGTTTTGAGACACTCCAGAGGAACGAATTGGGCGACGGTGTTCCAAATAGCTGGTCTTGGGATATTGCTACGTTTCTTTTACTTATAATTCATTGCATATGACTGTTGTTTGATTCCTTGCAGCCAAATGGCTAGTAGTCCATCCTTGGCATGGAATTACAATGTATGTACTACGCCCCACAATTATTGTTGATGTTGCCTTTAGGCGATACAAAGATTTGGTGTTTTGTTCTTGTTGGCTTTAGATACACCCTATTAGCAGATTAAATTGAAATTCAGTTGATTGCATCTGAGACTCATAATATCAGGTCGGATGAGTGTCATGTTGAGCATTGCGTGTTCCTCTCAGTGTGGTGATCCTTCTGAAGCTTTTTAATCCCAGATATAGTTGCAACACACATAATAGAGACTAGTAATATGTTATCATCTTGACTACCAAGGGATTGGTGATTACCGCAATAATGGAACAAAGTAACAGTCACTCATAATGTTTGTTCAAATAGGTAAATTAAAGGTGAAATGAGACATTGGACAATGTGAGTTGCTTTCCGATAAATCTTAACGTTCAGGCTACAATCAAGTTCGATCACTATCATGACTATATAAAAGTGTCAGGGAACGCTAACCGTCACGTCTTATCCTTCCCTTCGTTAGGGAACTAAACGTGTACTCATGCACAAATTGTTTCTTGAGTTTGGGATGAGTGTCATCCATGTAACAATTCCACCAAATTTGTGGTCTATTTTTTCAAGTGTTTCACTTACAAATTTCATAGGATGGGAGTGAAAGGGAATATTATTGCTTTTGTTGGTAAAAGATCCCTTGTAGCCAATGTATGTGGACTCTGTATGTGTACATGTTCTTTCAGGGGTTAGAAACCTGGCTCACAGACAAACTGGTCCATACCTATCCTATTATATCTCCTCTTGTGTAACAGACATGTCACCACGTAGCCAACTCTCGATTAGGCGTATAGAAGTTGTCGAGAGTGGACATGTGGAAAAACGAGAGCTTCGATCATTATGACGCGACTTTACGTACATTACCTACTTTAGTTCCCATAGACAAATCAACGCTTGAGGACACAATTATCTAGAGTTTATAGGACCAGCATGTCTGAATTATATTGTCCAACTCCTGGAAGCAGATTCATATAGCGGCATGATCGACCGTACTCAAAACCAAATTCAAGAATTAATAATCACATGAACATGATGAAGTCCATTTATCTGGACTTAGTGTTCTCTATCGAGGAGAAAAGGGGTATGTGGGCACTTAATTGTGTTAGTTTGGAAGATTTATCGGAGAGAAATTCACACAGTTGGTTTATATAATATTTTCACCTCCACATTAGGAGTGATCCATACATTGTTCATTCCGATCCATATCAATCTCTTGACTCTCTCCACTTGTGGCTAATCTAATTGGGCTTTTAAAATGGGCCAAAGCCGACTAGATAAACCCACACTTAAAATGACATATCGTTCTACCATACATCAAGGGTGCCTTAAAAGCTCCTTGAAGGAATTTGGCATCAAAGTGTATTAAAAGCCGTCAAGAACATTACACCATATCTTAGCAGCTCATAACGCCACGACTGAGAAAAGGAGCATGAATGGGGGTTGTCTATGATTCCTGAGCATGAACAATCTACAAAAGGATGTTTGCAAGGAATCACATAAAGGAGATATGGAGCTGTCTCTCAAAACCGTATTCGTGGAACACTGAAGCAAGAATTCAATCAATACAATGATTCACAAGATGGCTACCACCTGACATTTTAAAAGCAATCCAGGTAATATAGTGACATCAACATTATGTATAACCACTCAAATTAACTGTGTTGCAGTGTGATCTGTAATAAAGAGCTAGAGCTGAATACAGTTCCCAGGGTGGCCTTCTTGAAATTTATGATGACTGTCATTTGAAGACATCTATAAAGTCGATCTAGGTCATTAAATGACGCCAACAATGACGGCATAACCTCTGACATTATTATCTAGATGTTATTGTTTCTGAAATATGAAACCCTTGCTTAAATACAGGATCTGATTGTGCTATATGTACAAAGTATATGGGAATGTCAAAATTTTGAAGCGAAAAAAGATTTCAGGTGGTGACTATTTTGAAATTGAAGATGGAGGCGAAAATAGCACTCGCTAAATTGCTTCCAACCACTGTGGGTGCATCTGGCTTTCTGTCTTTCAAATGTACTCCATGTTATTTATTGCGAACACCAGACTGCATACCCACAGTAATGTACCCTGTTGTTTTTTTAGTCTCTCAGATTTGAATCAAATCTATATCTGACTTATCATGGCGGCCATATCGAACTTCAAGATGGCCCAACCATTTCAAGTCTTTTAAGTCAATCCAGGTGATCCGTTGACCCCGAAAATGTGTTTAAAGCCATTAAAAAGAACTCTCCAGCCAGTTTAGTTTCTGAAATACACGCAAAATGATAGGTTCCAGATGTCAGCCGTTATGAATTCAAGATGGCGGCCAAAATAGGTCTTGCTTATTAGCTTTCAACCTCATGTTTCTTTCAAAGACAGACAAGTCGTTGGCCCCAGCAAAAATGCATAGCAAATGAAAACAACTTTGTACCGTTTTTAGTTTCTGATATCAAGAGTTAAATATGTTAATCCCCATGGCTGCCATCTTGAAATTTAAGATGGCTGCCATTTGACGCCTTTGAGGTTGATTCAGGTGATTCGTTGGACCCAAAAAGGTGGGTATAGCCGCTAAAATGAATGCATTAGCTGTTTTAGTTTCTGAGATAAAGGAGATTTATGGGAAGTGCATAATTGCATCCAACCATATATTGGTAGATTGTTACAAGTTGACCACAACCAGATAGGCATATCAGTTGAAATGAACTCCGTAATTGCTTTAGTTTCTGAGATGGAGTTAAATATAGGCTTCCCATGGCGGCCACTTTGAAATTCAAGATGGCTGGAATTTGAAGTCTTGATATTCGATTCAGGTGATTTCTTGGCCCCAATTATGTGGGTATAGCCACTGAAAATAACTTTCTAGCTGTTTTAGTTGCTGAGATATGATGAAAACAGGTACCAGATGGCGGCCATTTTGAAATTCAAGATGGCTGCCATTTTAGGTCTTGACATTCGAATCAGGTGATTCGTTGGCCCCCATTATGTGGGTATAGCCACTGAAAATAACTCTCTAGCTGGTTTGGTTGCTGAGATATTGATGAAAACAGGTGCCAGATGGCGGCCATTTTGAAATTCAAGATGGCTGCCATTTTAGGTCTTGACATTCGAATCAGGTGATTCGTTGCCCCCCATTATGTGGGTATAGCCACTGAAAATAACTCTCTAGCTGGTTTGGTTGCAGAGATATTGATGAAAACAGGTGCCAGATGGCGGCCATTTTGAAATTCAAGATGGCGGCCAAGAATGGACCGTGCAAAATTGCTTCCATCAAATTTCTTGAAGAGGAAGGTCTAAACTATCTGTGTGCCAAAATTCATGCTTTTGTCCAGAAGTGCACACTTGGTCTCATATATTGACCTAACCGTTATAAATAGAAAGCATGATGACGTCTTCTGTTTGATGAATATTCATGACAAGTACATGAGCACATTTGACAGGCGATGTAAATTCAACAAGTTTCTAAACTTTTCTGCTATTTAAAAAAAATTTGAATGCTTTCTTTTTGAGTAACAAATCTGACTTAAGCCCAAATTTAATTACAATTATTATAGTAATAATACACCAACAAATCAAATGGATTCTTCAAAACAAATAACATGTTTGTTTACCAATTCTGTTTCATTAACCACCAACTTTACTTGGCGGTTGTGTTGAAGGTTTATATACCGTACTGCTGCATAGTGTATGTTGCAGGCGGGGGCGCTGCGCATGGTATGTGGAGCCCGCGGTGATCAGCCGTGAGTCCAGGTACGGAAGCCAGCGCACTCGGCTGTAATTTTAAGAATTAACCCTTTTGCTTATTATCATTATTCAAAGTCCTATTTTATTTTTGTGTGTAAAGGACTCTTTACCCTCCTTGTAAAGCCTATATTAGTCAGGAAAATGTAAGGTTGTTGTTTTAAGAGCCTTTCTTTTTTGTTTTTGTTTTTATGGGACCTTTTGCCCTCCTTTTAAAGGGATAGTTGAGTTCTGGTAAGGAGAGTACAGTTTTAGTGAAACTGAATTTTAGTAACCAAAACCTGCATCATTACATTACAAACTAATAGTTATAACTAGAAAGGAACACAAAATTACAAATGACGTAGTAAAGATCATGTTATCATTCAAAAAGAGCCATTAAAACGTAAGAGGGCGCTCTCTAAACACTCATCGGTTTCAACCATTTTGAATAAAATATTGTGCATGTGATGCTTTGTTGAAATAGTGTTTAGATAGAGAAATAACCAACAACTATTTAAATACCTATTTTGTAACTTTTTGAAAAGAGGAAGCATTTTTTTGAATATTTAACGGCTGGTTCAAAATTCTCTAATAAACCCGGGCCCCGGGTTTATTACAAATTGTTATATTTATGGATATTTCAGCCGTTTCTGAACCGATTTTGATCAAACAAAGATGATTTTATTGTTTAAATATTATGCTCTTTCAAATTTTACACTCAGTTTTTCATTACCTCACAAACCAATTAAGTAGTCTAGCGCCCTCTCTACCGAAACTCAACTTTCCCTTTAAAGCCTATATTAATCAGAAAATGTTAGGGTGTCATGTTGCATTTTGGGGTTATTCCTATTTGTAATTACCTATTTGGTTTAAAACAAAAACAAAATGGTAACAAATTTTTCTTGTGTTAAAGGTATTGTTGATCACTGAAATTAAGTTTGACCAAAAACTGTACCACTACGGTACAAAGTAATAGTTATAACTCCACCGTGCTCGAACGGTATACACAATTACAAACGACCATGTATAAACACTGTTTTCATTCAAAAAGAGCAATTACAACTCAAGAGGGTGCTCTCTATGAACTAATTAGTTTAAACAAATTTTTATAATATTGCATAATAGTGCATGTGATAAAAAGTTGGATCATTTCTATCGGACCATGCAGCCATCCACTTTAGCTGTAAACTTGCAAAGCCTCGCCGCCAGAAGGTTGAGAAGAAATACAGGAAACTCCGTTCAATCGACATGGCATCATTCATAGATGATGTGGAAACTTCTCTCAATCAACACGATTTCTGGAAGAAAACTGAAGTTAATCAACTTGCTGTCACATTCAACAGTGCAATCACAGATACTTTAGATGTTCATGCCCCAGAAAAAAATTACGCATGTTGTTGACCATCAACCAACACCGTGGTATACAAGCGATATCCGGCAAGAGAAACGGTGTACCAGAAGAGCAGAAAGGCGTTGGCGGAAGTCAGGACTGCAAAACGACCGTCAGACCTTTATAGATCAACGTAATATCTTCACTGAGATGACATCGAATGCTAAGAAAGAACACATACAAAACAAGGTTGCTGACTGCAATGGTGATCAGAAACGTCTCTTCCAACTGGTCAACGATCTCCTTGGTAGATCTAACTCAAATACTCTACCAAAGAGTGTAAACAGCAAAGATCTTGCGCACAGATTTAGTGTGTTCTTCCAAGAAAAGATCGCTACTATTCGCCAGGCGATGTCCAGCTCAACCGTCGTTGATAGACTGCCTGAAAATCTGCATGTAGCTGGATGGAGAGAAATTCAGCTAGCAACACTGCGCGAAATTACAAAGATAATCGGATCATCCCCATGCAAGTCGTGTGCCCTCGATCCAGTCCCTACTTGGATGGTGAAGCAGGCCCCCGCTGTGTTTGCGAAGATTATGCTGAAGGTCATCAACTCTTCACTCTCATCCGCTATAGTTCTAGACAGTTTCAAGCTTGCGTATGTCACACCTCTACTGAAGAAAAATACTCTTGATCCCGAGTCCCTCAACAATTTTAGACCAGTCTCTCAACTTCCGTTCATCTCTAAGCTTCTTGAGAGAATTGTCGCTGATTGTCTTTGTATGTACCTAAAAGACAATAACCTGTTCGAACACTTTCAGTCAGCCTATAAACCAGGTCACAGTGTGGAAACGGCCTTAGTCAGAGTTACCAGTGATATCCTGACATCCCTGGACAAAAAAACAGATGGTTTTGCTATTCTTGTTGGATCTCTCAGCAGCATTCGACACAGTGGACCACGAGTTATTACTTTCCAGGATGTCCCGTCTTTTTGGCATATCTGGTGATGCGCTGGATTGGTTCCGCTCCTACCTGAGTGCACGAACACAATCTGTCGTCATAGATGGCTCTAAATCGGAACAACGGAACATGGATTGTGGCGTTCCTCAGGGGTCCGTCCTGGGACCCATCATGTTCACCATGTACACTTCACCTTTGGGGAACATTGCAGAGCGCCACGACATGAATTACCATCTATATGCAGACGATACTCAACTCTATGTTACATTCAAGCCAGGCCTTTCAAACATTACTGCATGCCAGAGGATCCAGGACTGTATGGCCGAAATGCAGAAGTGGATGGACACCAATTTCCTCAAACTGAACCATGATAAGACAGACATACTTCTTATTGGCTCAAGGCATCAACACTCCATCTTCAGTATGCAGAATGTCACCATCAATGATCATGAGCTGCCTATATCAGATACCGTACGAGTTCTCGGTGTAATTCTCGACAACAAGCTCAACATGAATGCTCACATCTCGGCTGTCTGCAAAAGTGAACACTATCATCTCAGAAACATTGCCAAGATAAGGAAATACTTGTCCGACTCTGATGCTGCAAAGGTCATACATGCTATAGTATTTTTCCCTAAAACCAAATTGGAGATTAGAAAAAATATTATTATTCTTCAAAAAGGATACTGTCCGAGAATAAATTATTTTTTCTAAAATTTTCGAAAAAGAGGACAATAAAGAAATCGGTCGATAATTATTTACATCTAATTTATCTCCTTTTTTAAACAAAGGAATAACCTTAGCAATTTTCATAGAGTTTGGTACCTGGCCATATAATAAAGACAAATTAAAAATATGAACAAGAGGATCCACAACGGAAGATATAATGCCTTTTAAAATGAAATTATTAATTTCATCATGGCCTGAACTTTTCTTAGAATCAAATTTCAAAACAATATCTAAAATTTCATATCTATGAGTAGGAACCAAAAAATCAACAAAATGCTTATTTGATGGGGGGATATTAGCAGCAAGATTTTCACCAATCGAAGAAAAGTAATTATTTAAAATATTTACTATGTCCCTTGGATCCTCAACAATCTCATCATTAAACTTAATTTTTGTTATGTTAGATTTATTATTAATAACATTCATTGCCTGCTTAATCGTTTTCCAAGTATTTTTCATATCATGTTTATATAATGCCAACATATTTTCAAAATACCTTTTCTTTTCCAAACGAACATTCGTAATGCTCAGTGCCTGGAAACTTTCCAGAGGCATCTGAAGACTTTCTTATTTACCCAAAGTTATCAGTAGAATTTTATTTGTAAGTAGTTTGCTAAATTGTGTAGAGAGATAATACTGTTGAATGTTTTTGTTTTGTTTTGTTCGTAGTATAAGCGCCTTGAGTAATTTTTTTAGATAAGTGCGCTTTATAAATATTTATATTATATTATTATTTAAAAACCTATTTGTCAGTTTTGTGGATTTCAGTTGACAGCGTTGATAGTATAGGTTTTCCAATCCATTGTCACACTTTAGACAATATAAGAAATAGAAGTTGGCATTGGCATATTCTCTGCAGCTTCTTGGAACGAAATTGAAGTACAAATTGATACAATTTTATGACACAAGTGTTAAAATAAACAGGAAAACCTTTTCTGGACGTTGAGAAAGGATACGATATGAGCGAAACCCACTATACAGCATATTACTGATAGAGGGCGGTGCTTGTTATAACGCGGAAGAGGTTTGTCAACGGTTTGTACGAGTCGTTATTCTGATTTGAGGGACACACTGCTTGGGAATTCCCAACCATTATAAATATAGAACATGACGACTTCCTTTCTTTGATGAATATTCATGAGAAGTACATGAGTAAATTTGACAGGCGCTGTAAAATCAACAAGTTTCTAAACTTTTAAATTCAATTTTTTTTATTTTTTTTAGTAACAAATCTTAGTTCAGCCCAAAATATATTACAATTATAGTGACAATTACCCAACAAAATAAATAGATTCTTTACGATGAATAGCATGATTTTATACCCATTCCCTTAAAAATGTATTAACCATTAACTTTACTTGGCGGTTGTGTTGAAGGTTTATATACCGTACTGCTAGTTAGAGTAGTTGGCAGTCGGGGACGCTGTGTGGAGTGTGGAGCGCGCGGCGATCAGCCGCGTGTCCCTGCACGGAAGCCGGTGCACTCGGCTGCTATATGTCCTTTCTCTAACCCCCTGTCCTTTTTGCTTATTATCATCATCCAAAATCCCAATGTAATTTTGTTGTTGTTATTGGACCATTTTGACCTACCCCAATTGCCAGCCGATTGCACCTTTATCAATCGACCACACTTAAACTTATTCTTAAAATAACCTGATTAACGTCGGCCTTTTGTTTATAGAAAAATACAAATTATAAATAATGTTTTTTTTTTAAAGCGAATACTTTTTTTGTATGAAGGCCTATACATAGTTACATTTTGTTATTGTTTGAATGCTACCATAGAAGGCCTTAATAAAAACATGATGAAATCTTATCAAACCTTTGATAAATAACACGTACATTGAACAATAATTATATCTGCGAACTAACTATTTTGCATATCATCTATAGCCATACACCCTTGCCATCCGCTGGCAGCAAGGAAGGGGAGCGACCAAGCTGGAGGAAGAGGATGGGGTTGTTGAAGCCCGGCGCAGACAGAGCCGACTCGACCCGATCCGACTGGTTTTCAGTCTTTTAAGATCCTGTCTTTTTGTTTATCATTATTATTCAAATTCCTATTTTTATTTTTAATGCGACCTTTTGTCCTCCTTTTAAAGCCTACATGAATCAGGAAAATGTAAGGGTATTGTCGATGAATAAAGGTGCAATTTGGGGTTATTCCTATTTGTAATTACCTTTTTGGTTATATAAACAAATACAAAATGGTAAAAATTGTTCTTGTTTTAAATGGATAGTTGAGTTTTGGTCAAACTTCATTTTAGTAACCAAAATCTGCACCATTGCGGTATAATATAGTATGCATCTTTGTACTCATGATGAACATCTCCCACGGACATGACGGAAACTTTGAAATCCGAACACTTCAATCATGAAAATATCCTCATAACTAAAGAGAAATTCGTAAAAACCGAAACCGGTTACATGCTTCTAATGGTAATACGAAAACAAAGAGACTGGTATGTGCGATTCGCTCAAGTCTTGTAAGTTTTGTGGATTTCAGTTGACAATGTTGCTAGTTGATGATGTGGAAAATAAAGTTCAATTCAATTCAATTCAAAGTAATAGACGTTGAGAAAGTATGAACGAACCCCACTGTACGTATAGCATTATTGATAGAGGGCGTGCTTGAAATTAAGCGGAAGAGGTTTGTCAACAGCTGTTTGTACGAGTCGTTATTCTGATTTGCGGGACACACTGCATGGGAATACCCAACCATTATAAATATAGAACATGATGACTTCCTTTCTTTGATGAATATTCATGACAAGTACATGAGCAAATTTGATAGGCGCTGTAAATTCAACAAGTTTCTAAACCTTTCTGCTATTTTTTCAAATTTAAATACTTTCTTTTTTAGTAAGAAATCTGAGTTGAGCCCAAATTAAATTACAATTATTATAGTTCCAATTTCCCAACACATTAAATGGATTCTTCACGATAAATAACAAGATCGTTTACCAATTTTGTTTTATTAACCATCAACTTTACTTGGCGGTTGTGTTGTAGGTTTATATACCGTACTGCTGCATAGTGTAGTTGGCAGTCGGGGACGCTGTGTGGAGTGTGGAGCCCGCGGGGATCAGCCGCGAGTCCCTGCACGGAAGCCGGTGCACTCGGCTGTCATTGGGGGGGTCTCTTAAGATCCTGTCTTTTTGTTTATCATTATTATTTAACATTTTTTTTAAGGGGACCATTTGCCCTCATTAATCAGGAAAATGTAAGGGTGTTGTCGATTAATAAATGTGCAATTTGGGGTTATTCCTATCCTATTTGTAATTACCATTTTGGTTAAAACAAATACAAAATAAAATGTTAAATTCTTTTTCTAGTTTTTAAGGGATAGTTCAGTTTTGGTGAAACTTAATTTTTAGTAACCGAAACCTGCACAATTGCGGTACAAAGTAATAGTTATAACTCTACCATGCTCGAAAGGTATACACAATAACAAACGACTATAAAGTAAAAACACTGTTATCTTTCAAAAAGAGCCATTACCACTCAAAAGGGCGCTCTCTAAAAACTCTTTGGTTTTAACCATTTTTCATACAAAATTGTGCAGGTGATCGTTTTTTTTTTAAAATAATGATTAAATATAAACATCATTAACACCTATGTAAAAACCGATTTAAATTTGTTTCAAAGAAGGCTATAAGCATTTTTTGTCATTTTCTAAAAAGTCAAGATGTCCCCCGGCAGGGTAAACTTATACAAAACATTTTTTGAAATCCAATTTTACATCGAAAGAGAATGATTCTCATTTCACATGTTGTATTCAATGAACTTCCAATGGAATCAAAACCAACCAATTTAGTGTCAAGGGTCATTTCGGGAAGTACCAATAATTAAAGGGTACCACCACCCAAAAATGTTATTCTTATTAAAGAAAGATAACATCTTTGGTATTCCATTCCATCAACAAGTTCACAAAAATATGTTTCCAGAACGAAAATACAAAACTGGAAAACGCCTCACCATTCTAAAGCATGCGTTCATGCGGTCTGAATTGCGAAGAATAATGTGTGCAGAGCGAACGAATCACCCGGGATTCTATTGTCTACAAACGTATACGCGTGAATCGCAGTGACTCACTCGCAAATGTTTGGCCCGTACGAACCAGGAAATAGTAGTGGTTTGCTTATGAATTACACAACCCTTTGCAAAATGTTGGGTATCTATTTGAAATCACAAAGCGGTACCAAAACATATCATAATGTGTTGTTCTTTACCTGGTGGTCCCCTTTAATTGTACCTGAAGGCCTATACACAACCACATTAATTTGTCTTTCTTTTCTTAAATCGCTATTATAAAAGGCAAAAATTGAAATCTAAAAACTTTCATGAATAAGACGTACATCGAAACTTAGTATATCTGCAAACTAACTATTTTGCCTTTTATCTATAGTCATAAATCCTTGCCATCTGCTTTCATGCAGATGCCGGGCATTGCTTTGTGTATAAGTGTGTGTGTGTGTGTGTGTGTGTGTGTGTGCGGGGGGGGGGGGGGGGGGGGGGGGACATAAATGCGGTACTAAGATTACTGATGCACCTTTTAATGCAGTTTTAAGTGACACATTGTGTATGAAATAGCAAATCTCTATAATAGCTGAAATTCCCCCGAATCACTACATTGAGAAGGGGGTACAGCCCCCAGCTTGGTCGCTCCCTCGAATCACTACATTGAGAAGGGGGTACAGCCCCCAGCTTGGTCCCTCCCCCGAATCACTACATTGAGAAGGGGGTGCAGCCCCAGCTTGGTCGCTCCCCCGAATCACTGCAATGAGAAGGGGGTACAGCCCCAGATTGGTCCCTCCCTCGAATCACTACATTGAGAAGGTGGTACAGCCCCCAGCTTGGTCCCTCCCTCGAATCACTACAATGAGAAGGGGGTGCAGCCCCAGCTTGGTCCCTCCCCTTCTTGCTAGCACATGGGCGTATCACCCTCTATTGTTTTTTGTATATTTATTAACAATTTATAATTAATTGTATTATTATTATTATTTTTTTTGTTGGGGGGGGGGGGGGGGGGTAGGGGTAGACGATCTAAAAACGCAATATTCCAAATGTCATATGCCTGCCTGGGAAGAGGTGAACAGCGAAAGATAGTTTTTAGTTAAAATGATGATTTTTAATTCTTTGGTGCCTACCCATATTACACAATTTATATGTGTACAATATTTTCAGTCACTGTAATATTTGTATGCATTTTCTGCTTATAGATCAAGTAAATATTTTCGTTTTTTTAGCGAAACGTCTGTGTTTGAGCCCAAATGATTGTATAACTATTTTTTGAATCCGATATATCTACTGAGTTTTACATGAAAATTCCATGGCAAATGGATACGGCAGAGTAAATGGAATGAGTTAACGACACAGCAAAGTGATATTGGCTAACACACTGCACTATATTTATAATTATGTATCTTTGTACTCATGATGAACATCTCCCACGGACATGACGGAAACTTTGAAATCCGAACACTTCAATCATGAAAATATCCTCATAACGAAAGAGAAATTCGTAAAAACCGAAACCTGTTACATGCTTCTAATTGTAATACGAAAACATAGAGGTATGTGAAATCACTCAAGTAAGTTTTCTGAATTTCAGTTGACAGTGTTGCTAATACAGTATAGGTTTTCCCATCCATTGAAACACTTAAGACAATTACATTGAAGCTGGCATTGGCACATTCTCTTCTTCTCGGGACGAAACTGAATTATTGATACAATTGAATGACACAAGTGTTAAAATGGACAGGAAAACCTATACTGGACATTGAGAAAGTATGATATGAGCGAAAACCACTATACAGCATTTTATTGATAGAGGGCGTGCTTATAATAAAGCGGAAGAGGTTTGCCAACTTTTTGTATCGTTATTTTGATTTGAGGGACTCTTTGCCTGGGATTTCCCAACCATTATAAATATAGAACATGATGATTTCCTTTCTCTGATGAATATTCATGACAAGTACACGAGTAAATTTGACAGGCGCTGTACAATCAACAAGTTTCTAATATTTTCTGCTATTAAGTCAAATTTTGATGCTTACATTTTAAGGAACAAATATGAATTAAGTCCAAATTGAATTACAATTATAGTACCAATTACCCAACAAAATAAATAGATTCTTTACGATGAATAGCATGATTTTATGTCCATTTCCCCCCATTAACCATCAACTTTACTTGGCGGTCGTGTTGAGGGTTTATATACCGTACTGCTTGTTCGAGTAGTTGGCAGTCGGGGACGCTGTGTGGAGTGTGGAACGCGCGGTGATCAGCCGCGTGTCCCTGCACGGAAACCGGTGCACTCGGCTGCTATATGTCCTCTCCCTTAGCCCCTTACCTTTTTGCTTTTTTTAAATCATCCAAATTGACAAGTTTTGTTTAAATGGGAACCTTTTCCTCGTTTTAAGGCCTACCCCAATTGACAGTGGATTGCACCTTCATCAATCGACCACACTTCAACTTACTCTTAACATAACCTGATTAACGGCGGCCTTTTGGTTTTAGAAACCTGCTCAAGCGTCCATTCTCTGTATAAAACCCTCCTGTCATCAAACATCACTATTCTCCCATGCATCCGTATAGAAAGCATAGCACGTGGAAATCACATTTCTATAGAGACCATGTTCTCTTTAAAGGGACATTCCCTCTTTTGCAAGCCAAATTTCAAAAGTTGCGAGGTTATTGTCTTATATGAAAAAAAATGTCATTTAATTGCATGCCTCAAACAATTAGGGCTTGAAATCTCTTTTTCGTGGACTTATAGACCTAAAACTAATACACCATCGTCCAATGGTTAATTGTGCATTATACGTATATTCACCCAGTGATCGGGAAGTTCGTACACGGATTCCACGAAGTACCACAACGCTATGCGTGACCCCTACGTGACCCGCGTTAGCTACGTGACCCGCGCACAAATGAAAATAGCATAACCGCACACTAGGCAAAATAACCAAACCTCAATTAAACTGACAACATGTAATTATATATTCTTCATTTTTGAGATTTTTTCCATGACATACCATTACAAATGTTGGCTTCACAATACCTTTACAAGAATAAGTACAATATAGTTGTAATATTATGCTAAATCAGTTAAACTCTTTTATTGACCAATACATAGTCTGATGGAGGGACGCATTCGTTTTTCATTTGTAGAATCCAAATTATGGGGCTGTTCGATCTGATTTTTGTTATGTGTGTTTCATCTCCATCCGTCAACTGGAAACTGTTCAGACGTTTTGTAAAAGAGGGACTGTCCCTTTAAAGATAATAGTCTCCTTCTTTGCAGGCAACTTCAAATTCAGTGAAACATTTCATAAACCACGAGGATAATAATCACTTTAAGTTGATCGGTTACGGAACCTGTTGTATGCTTTTATTGTTAATACGAAAACAAGAAGTATGTGCGAATCGCTCTAGTCTTGTACGTTTTGAGGATTTCAGTTGACAATGTTTAACGAGAATATGTTGAGAATTTGTAAAAGATTGATATTATTATGAACGACCTCGATTGTAAAGCGTTTTATTGATAGAGGGCGTGCTTAGAGAAAGTGGAAGAGGTTTGTCAACTGGTTATAATAGAATAGAACACACAGCTTTTAAGATCCTGTCTTTTTGTTTAATATTATTATTTAAATTCCATTTTTTTTAAATGGGACCATTTGCCTTTCTTTTAAAGCCTACATTAATCAGGAAAATGTAAGGGTGTTGTCGAGGAATAAAGGTGCAATTCCTATTTGTAATTACCTTTTATTATATAAACAAATACAAAATGGTAAAAATTGTTCTTGTTTTAAAGGGATAGTTGAGTTTTGATCAAACATAATTTTAGTAACCTAAACCTGCACCATTGCGGTACAAACTAATAGTTATAACTCCACCATGCTCGAAAGGTATAACAGTTACAAACGACTAAGTAAAAACCCTGTTATCATTCAAAAAGAGCCATTACAACTCAAAAGGGCGCTCTCTAAAAACTCTTTGGTTTTAACCATTTTTCATACAAAATTGTGCAGGTGATCGTTTTTTTCAAATAATGATTAAATAGAGACATCATTAACAACTATGTAAAAACCTATTTCAATTTGTTTCAAAGAAGTCTATAATCATTTTTTGTCATTTTCTAAAAAGTCAAGATGTCCCCCGGCAGGGTAAACTTATACAAAACATTTTTTGAAATCCAATTTTACAACTATGAGAGCATTCGAAAGAGAATGATTCTCATTTCACATGTTGTATTCAATGAACTTCCAATGGAATCAAAACCAACCAATTTAGTGTCAAGGGTCATTTCGGGAAGTACCAATAATTAAAGGGTACCACCACCCAAAAATGTTATTCTTATTAAAGAAAGATAACATCTTTGGTATTCCATTCCATCAACAAGTTCACAAAAATATGTTTCCAGAACAAAAATATATAACTGGAAAA
>JBAMJV010006940.1:0-25000 GCA_037951105.1 Echinarachnius parma | reverse complement strand
TTTCAGTCACTGTAATATTTGTATGCATTTTCTGCTTATAGATCGAGTAAATATTTTCGTTTTTTTTAGCGAAACGTCTGTGTTTGAGCCGAAATGATTGTATAACTATTTATTGAATCCGATATATCTACTGAGTTTTGCATGAAAATTCCATGGCAAATGGATACGGCAGAGTAAATGGAATAAGTTAACGACACAGCAAAGTGATATTGGCTAACACACTGCACTATATTTATAATTATGTATCTTTGTACTCATGATGAACATCTCCCACGGACATGACGGAATCTTTGAAATCCGAACACTTCAATCATGAAATATCTTCATAACGAAAGAGAAATTCGTAAAAAACAGAAACCTGTTACATGCTTCTAATGGTAATACGAAAACAAAGAGGTATGTGAGAATCGCTCAAGTCTTGTAAGTTTTGTGGATTTCAGTTGACAATGTTGCTAGTACTACTAGACGTTGAGAAAGTATGATCATTTTATGAACGAACCCCACTGTATAGCATTTCATGGATAGAGGGCGTGCTTGAAATAAAGCGGAAGAGGTTTGTCAACTGTTCGTACGAGTCGTTATTCTGATTTGAGCGACACACTGCTTGGGAATTCCCAACCATTATAAATATAGAACATGATGATTTCCTTTCTTTGATGAATATTCATGACAAGTGCATGAGCAAATTTGACAGGCGCACTTTTTTTGTTTTTTAATGGGACCCAAACTAATAGTTATAACTCCACCATGCTCGAAAGCTATACACAAATACAAACGACTAAGTAAATTTTTTTTTTAATGATATTTATTTTCTCCATTGCTTTTTTACAAACAATAACAAAATAACAATAACAAGCAATAACAAAATCAGTACATAAAATAATTTGCATGTTTACATAATTATATATAATATGATTTTACATTCACATCTAAATAGTTCAAATTAACTTTTACTATTTACATCAAATAAAGCATGAAACATGCATACATGAAGAAAGCATGAACATAAAAAAAGGGGGGGGGGGGGGAAGGGGAGAAACATTCTCCCCCCCCCCCAAAAAAAAAAAAAATTAAAAAAGAGTCATTACAACTCAAGAAGGCGCTCTCTAATAACTAATTAGTTTTAACCGTTTTTCATACAAAATTGTTTTCTTTTTTTGTTGAAACATGGTTGTATAACTATTTATTGAATCCGATATGTCCACGAGTGTTGCGTGAAAATTCCATGGCACATGGATGTGATATGACGAAGACAATGGCATGAATGAGCGACATGGCAAAGTGATATTTATGATTTTGTAAGGATTACTCCCAGTTGTTTTACTTGCCATGCACGACAGGGGTGTCGATCCTGGGGGGGGGGGGGGGGGGGGGGGGGCAGGGGGGGGCGGTCGCCCCCCAATGAAAATATTGGGGGGGGGGGGGGGCGAACATATCATTTCGCCCCCCAATAATTCCGAAAATGAGGAAGAAAAAAATCGAGTGATATAATACCGAAGAGAGGAAAGACACATTTATCAATAATTAATCTTCAAAATAGCCGTTTTTTAGTTTGAAAAGGACTGTAAATCTATTTTTTTGCCGAGCGCTTCGCGCGCATACAGTTTCTCATGCATATTGCAAGTTTCATTTGGGTTGCGGGAACTCACCTTTTGAAATGTGTTTGGGCAGCGTAATTTCTCAAACGCACACCTCAAACGAAGTTTATTAAACCCTCATCTATAGATAGCACACCGTCATAGAAAATAAAATAATATCGGTACATATATATAATAATATGCGCTGAACGCAAATCAAATTGGAATAACATGTCCCCCCACATTTGAAAAAGGAGCAGATTGTCCCCCTACCTTTGTCATTATGTATTTTTGGTTCCATAGCTATATACTTCATATTACGTGAAATTTCTGTCTCAGGTGTGCACCAAATCGCACTATTTCACGCCCAAAAATACAAAAGCTCCCTACTGTAGGAGGTGGGCACCCCCTCCCACACCCTCCCCCGCTCGGTCGCTTCGCTTCCTCGCAATGTCTACCCTACACTTTTGAGAAATTGTTGACGCCCTTGCTTAGTTTCATGGGAGCCCAATGCCCTAGACTATATCGATGGCTCTATAGTATACATGATCACGTGGATCCATCTCATGCAAGGCTCAGTCTTTTCCGCGCTATGCCCTTTAAAAATACGTTATGAGTAGGTTCACTATTTTATACAATTTTAACACCCATGCTAGGAGCAAATGTCTGAAATCTAAAAGCTTCCGGGGGCTCCGCCCCCTGGACCCCCATTATTGTCCCCAAATGTGGGTGCCCCCCAAAGTCAGGTCTTCGAGCCATCAAGACACTTTCAATGAGCGCATAATAAAACTTCCGGGCATGCCAATGTGGGGCTTTTAGCTCTCTCGATCAGTGGTCACTCTGGAAATTTTTTCAAATTTCGCCCCCCCAATCTCAAAAACGGATCGACACCCCTGATGCACGATGCCCCTGTCATGTTTTGTAATGTTTGTGTATTTTTTTAGTTTTGTTTGCAATAAAGTAAATCTCTTAAAGGGATAGTTGAGTTCTTGTAAAGAGAGTACAGTTTTGGTCAAACTGAATTTTAGTAACCAAAACCTGCACCATTACATTACAAACTCGTAGTAATAACTCTACCATGCTCAAAATTACAAATGACTTAGTAAAAAGCCTGTTATCATTAAAAAAGAATCGTTAAAACTCAAGAGGGCGCTCTTTAAACACTCATCGGTTTCAACCATTTTAAATAAAATATTGTGCATGTGATGTATTGTTGGACTAGTGATTAGATAGAGAAATAATCAACAACTATTTAAAAACCTCTTTTGTACATTTTTGAAAAGAGGAAGCATTAAAAAAAAAATTAACGGCTGGTTCAAAATTATCTAATAATTTATTACAAATGGATATGTTTTTGATCCACCTGGATCATTCACAAGAAAGTTGATTACAAGAAAGTTGATTTGGAGAAAAATCGGTAAATTCTTGAAGATATTTTACATCAAATGTGTTCTTTATGAGTTTATGCAGTTGCTCGTATAATTTCCACTTTGATTTCATGCATCTAATGTTTGTTTTATGCTGTCAAACTAAAATTATCCGGTAATAGAACATGATACCATACACAATACGTGCCTTCGCAGTTGTTGCGATTGCAAGATCACGTGACAAAATTCTAGTACGGCCGGATTGTCAAACGACGTAGCAGCCGCCGCTTTGTGTATAATGTCAATGGACTCTTTACTTCCTGGCATGACACCTGAAACTAAATGAAGATATTTATTCAAGAATATTAATTTCATGACACTTTCAGTGCTAATTATGCAAAGAGAACAACATCTGTCTAACATTTCCAACAAATTCGATCATTTCTGTCACAATGCAAGAAACTGAATTTTAATGAACATATTTCGAAACTCGAATGCCACTTATAATCACACGGCTGGCGGCGCACTGCATTGCATGCAATCAAGCTGCATGCAGTTCAAGCACTGTCTGCATTGTACCCGGGCCGCACCCGGACTCGGGAAACTGCAACAAACACAGTCTCAAATGAAGGGTAAGAATTGTCTTTGTATGGAAAAGCATTGAAATGTATTTTAGATATTCCATACTAAGGGGAAATCATATCAAGTTTGTCAGAAATGAATACTAAGTAGTTAAATTTGGGTTTGATCGGGTTCTTGATTTCGTTCTGCATGAAATACGAAACACGAAACAATTGCATATGTTTTAGTGCAATGTACGGCGCGGCAGGAAGAAAGGAGAATAATTTTTGTCAATCAAAATCGAGTTGTATCCTTGAATTTTAAACAAACGGTCGTATTCCTTGAATTATTTGAAAATGTATATTGTTCTCGATATATGTTAGGCAATGACAGTGTTATAGAGTTGATATTCATGAATAAATATCTTCATTTAGTTTCGGGTGTCATGCCAGGAAGTAAAGAGTCCATTGACATTATACACAAAGCGGCGGCTGCTACGTCGTTTGACAATCCGGCCGTACTAGAATTTTGTCACGTGATCTTGCAATCGCAACAACTGCGAAGGCACGTATAGCTGTACGTTGATGGAGTATCGGACCTTGACCTGTGACGTCACCCACGCTCCATGGTCTAATATTAATTACGAACTGGCTTATAGAACACACTGCTTGGGAATTCCCAAGCGTTATAAATAGAAAGCATGATGATATCTTCTGCTTGATGAATATTCATGACAAGTTCATGAGCAAATTTGACAGGCGCTGTAAATTCAACAAGTTTCTACACTTTTCTGCTATTTTGCCAAATTTAAATACTTTCCTTTTGAGTAACAAATCTGATTTAAGCCCAAATTAAATTACAACAATTATAACAATTACCCAACAAATCAAATGGATTCTTCACGACAAATAACATATTTGTTTACCAATTCTTTTTCATTAACCACCAACTTTACTTGGCGGTTGTGTTGAAGGTTTATATACCGTAAGTGCTGCTTAGTGTAGTTGGCAGTTGGGGACGCTACATATGCATGGAGTGCAGCGACTGGCATGCGGGCCCGCGGTCGCTACACTCTCCGCGTTTGGAACCGCGTGCCAGGGGCGCGCCGTTCCAAGCGCGGGAGCCGGCGCACTCGGCTGTCATTTTGGGGTTCTTTAAAATGCCTTCCTTGTAAAGCCTATATTAATCAGGAAATGTAAGGGTGTTGTATTAAGAGCCTTTCTTTTTGCTTCTTATTATTCAAAATCCTATTTTTGTTTTGTTTCATGGGACATTTTGCCCTCCTTTTAAAGCCTACATTAATCAGGAAACTGTAAGGGTGTTGTCAATTAAAGGGATAGTTGAGTATAGGTCAAACTTAACTTTAGTAACCAAAACCTGCACCATTACGGGCCATTACGGTGCAAAGTAATAGTTATAACTTCACCATGCTCGAAAAGTATACACAATTACAAACGACTATTAGTAAAACCCATGTTATTCCAAAAGAGCCGTTACAACTCAAGAGGGCGCTATTTAAAAAAAATCATTGGTTTTAGCCTTTTTTCATGCAAAATTGTGCATTTTAATGTTTGTTAAAATAATGATTCAATAGAGATATCATCAACAACTTTTTAAAAACCTATTCTGATTTTTTTTTCAAAGTAGTCTTCGAGCTTTTTTTGAAATTTTTCTAAAAAGTCTAAATATCGCCCGGTGATTGCCGGTGAAGAACATTTTGAATAAAAATATATTTATGGATATTTCAGCCGTTTCTAAACCGATTTTGATCAAATAAAGTTTATTCTGTCATTAACATTGTATGTTCTTTCGGATTTGACAGTTTTTCATTATCTCACAAAAAAATATCGGGGGCACTTCGGGAAATACCAATACTCAACACTACCTTTAATAAAGGTGCAATTTGGGGTTATTCCTATTTGTAATTACCTTTTTGGTAATATAAACAAATACAAAATGGTAAAAATTGTTCTTGTTTTAAAGGGATAGTTGAGTTTTGGTCAAACTTAATTTTAGTAACCTAAACCTGCACCATTGCGGTACAAACTAATAGTTATAACTCCACCATGCTCGAAAGGTATAACAGTTACAAACGACTAAGTAAAAACCCTGTTATCATTCAAAAAGAGCCATTACAACTCAAAAGGGCGCTCTCTAAAAACTCTTTGGTTTTAACCATTTTTCATACAAAATTGTGCAGGTGATCGTTTTTTTTAAAATAATGATTAAATAGAGACATCATTAACATCTATGTAAAAACCTATTTCAATTTGTTTCAAAGAAGTCTATAATCATTTTTTGTCATTTTCTAAAAAGTCAAGATGTCCCCCGGCAGGGTAAACTTATACAAAACATTTTTTGAAATCCAATTTTACAACTATGAGAGCATTCGAAAGAGAATGATTCTCATTTCACATGTTGTATTCAATGAACTTCCAATGGAATCAAAACCAACCAATTTAGTGTCAAGGGTCATTTCGGGAAGTACCAATAATTAAAGGGTACCACCACCCAAAAATGTTATTCTTATTAAAGAAAGATAACATCTTTGGTATTCCATTCCATCAACAAGTTCACAAAAATATGTTTCCAGAACAAAAATATATAACTGGAAAACGCCTCACCATTCTAAAGCATGCGTTCATGAGGTCTGAATTGCGAAGACTAATGTGTGCAGAGCGAACGAATCGCCCGGGAGTATATTGTCTACAAACGTACGCGTGAATCGCAGTGACTCACTCGCAAATGTTTGGCCCGTACGAACCAGGAAATAGTAGTGGTTTGTTTATGAATTACACAACCCTTTGCAAAATGTTGGGTATCTATTTGAAATCACAAAACGGTACCAAAACATATCATAATGTGTTGTTCTTTACCTGGTGGTCCCCTTTATTTGTAACTGAAGGCCTATACACAACCACATTAATTTGTCTTTCTTTTCTTAAATCGCCATTATAAAAGGCAAAAATTTAATTCTAAAAACTTTCATGAATAACACGTACATTGAAACTTATTATATCTGCAAACTAACTATTTTGCCTTTCATCTATAGTCATAAGTCCTTGCCATCTGCTTTCATGCAGATGCCGGGCATTGCTTTGTGTATAAGTGTGTGTATGAGTGTGAGTGTGTGTGTGTGTGTGTGTGTGTGTGTGTGTGTGTGTGTGTGTGTGTGTGTGTGTGTGTGTGTGTGTGTGTGTGTGTGTGTGTGTGTGTGTGTGTGTGTGTGTGTGTGTGTGTGTGTGTGTCTGTGTGTGTGTGTGTGTGTGTGTGTGTGTGTGTGTGTGTTACTAAAATGTACTAAAATAATAGGCCTAGACCTGTTTTGTTACTTGTTATCTTGGGCCCAACCATAGAGTCTTGATCATAACTGTATGGACTCAACATATATAATATATGTTTAGGTTGATTGCCCTCTACGATGATAATTGTGGGGCTCCACAATATTACAAATGCTTATGTGTTTGGATATTTGAGACATTACGGACCGAGTGTGATGAATTTAGATTTCAATCACACTTAATACCTCAATATTTCTTATGAAACCAATACAGCACTACGATCTTCGGATCATACAGTTAAAGGTCAAGGTCACAAGATTTATTATATATGTATATCCCAATATAGCTCATAATTGTTATAGCTCAAGATATGGTTAATGAATTACCATCAAAATAGAGTTTACAGTATTAATTCAATACATGTTAATTTTGGATTGATATAAAAATTGCGTGATAGTGGAAACAAAAATACATCTAATTTTTTTAAATACTAAATCAACCATTTGTATAGACCTTTATAATTTCCAGCTACATGTAATAAGATGTTCAGGGCATGAAGGGTACATGCCTTGCAATCAATATGGAGTTCGAACCTAGATAAACTCTGCACATGTGTCCCACATAATAATTATTGTGTACTTCAATAAGACCCTTATTTAAGATAATTAATATGATCTTCACAATAACAAGACAAAACAACTGCTTTTTTGGACGCCATCTTGGATTGCAAATCCTTAGAGATAGACCTCTGAATAATTTTTCCTCATAAAGATTTCCTCCAAATAAAATTGGTTTAAACTTGTTGTGGAAAGGTTCAAAAGATAAATTTTCAAATGGGTACGGATCACCTAATTCGTCTATGACGAATTTCATGTCTAGTTTGACTTGAAATTGTGCAATCTGGTGCATAAAAACATGATCCAACAACATAGCTTACAACCCCAAATGAGTACCGATGGAGCGAAGCGACCGAGGACTGGGGCAGAGCCAGAGGGGGAGGGTTTGCGAGGGGGTATCCCCCTCCCATGGGGAAGATTTTGCATTTATATACTTGAAATGGTGCATTCTGGTGCATAAGAAACATAAACCATATGCCACATTCGTATGATCCAACATCAAAGCTTACAGCCAAAAATGAGTCCCGAGGGAGCGAAGCGACCGAGGGTTGGGGCAGAGCCAGAGGGGGAGGGTTTGGGAGGGGGTTTCACCCTCCCACGGGTAAGATTTTGCACTTATATACTTGAAATGGTGCAATTTGGTTCATACAAACATAAACCATATGCCACATTATGTATGATCCAACAACATAGCTTACAGCCAAAAATGAGTCCCGAGGGAGCGAAGCGACCGAGGGCTGGGTCAGAGCCAAAGGGGGAGGGTTTGGGAGGATATATGATCCAACAACATAGCTTACAGCCCAAAATGAGTCCCGAGGGAGCGAAGCTTCGCTCCCCCTTAGCTGACCAGTGATTGACAAATGATGTCACTGCAGTTCAACAATAGAATTTGCTCTGGAGGGTTTTTTAGGAGGTGGGGCTTAGCAACATGAAGACAAATAAATGATAAAATGTAAAAAAAAATATACAAAACATATTTGGGTCCAACCGTTTACAAATATTGAATATGTACACTAATACAGATGAACAGAGGTCAACATGCATTTAGGTTGCAGGGCCCCTTTAAGTGTTTTATACAAGTATGTGCTGTACTGCATAGTGTTTTGGCACAACCCTGTAAATATATCTTCACTTTGTAAAAGATCAATTGATGATCCTTTTGCATAATTGAGTGTCATTTAGTTGTCTATTTTCGTAATACATTGCAAATATATTAACCTCATGTGATATCATTTCCTGTGACTGAAAACGTATGAAAAATATCCATATTCTGAATTCTTAGACCTCATTTGTAGCAGTTCATTTATCACAATTTGACCTATTTCCACAATTTTGTTTTAGCATTTCAAATAAAATATTCATGATTTAAATTGATATCAACGGAAAGCCCAACAACTCTTCTGTATGAAAATGTGACATTTATAATGATTTTTGTAAAGGGCGGCTGCAGGGAGATGAATGTGAGGGAGCCTCAAAAGTGACCCATTTCAAAACGCTCTGATTTGGTGTCGGTATCTGTATACCATTGTGTAGAGGATGTAATGCGACTTGAATGAGTTGGCCATGAATGAGAGGAATTCAATTGAAAACGCATGAATAGTGCCTTGAAATCAGAGCGTTTCAAAATGGGTCACTTTTGAGGCTCCCTCCCATTCATCTCCCTGCAGCCGCCCTTTACAAAAATCATTATAAATTTCACATTTTCATACAGAAGTGTTGTTGGGCTTTCCGTTGATATCATATTTGATCATGAATATTTAATTTGAAATGCTAAAAAATCCTCCCAAAAGCTCGAAAAAAATGCAACGCTCTGATTTTTTGTCAACTCCATATCTTTTTGTCTGATTTCACACTCGACCCATCTCCATATTCCGGTTCGCTGCACACACTCCATTTGCATAATCCTTACGATTAATATGCCATCGTAATGAAGAGATAATTTCCATTAAAATGGTATCCAATTCAACAATTTTGATGAATGGAAAGGGTTGCAGTATTCAATAGAATGTTAACCTTTAGAAAACTGATCAACACAGTCATGCACTCGTAAATTGAATGCATTGGGGCCATTTTGCGAGATTTCACTTCCTGCCTCCCCCTATTCTCTGGGCTACTGCAATCGCCCCAATTGCATAATCACTACACATAATGCACCGTTTGAAAGGTATATAATGAGGCTTTATTGTGACACCGATTTCGAGTATTCTTATTAAAAAAAACGAGAGATATGATCGATCAAACTTGAGTTTCCGAACTTTTTTTGAGGGGTCTAGATACTGTACCCAACAAATTGCAAAGGGTTGTGTAATTCACAAACAATGCAATTAATTTTCACCACTTACGGAACCATTATTATGTTATGGTTCCTTACACGATAAACACTTGCGAGTGCGCCAATGCCATTCACGCGTACGTTTTGGGACAATACAATAACGGACGATGATTTCGTCTTAGACAAAAGGTAGTGTTCGCACGCAGACTAACACATGTTGTCATAATTGCTATGGTGATGCTTTTTTTTCAATTATGTAGTTTTTCCGAAAACCTATTTTCTTTACCCCTTTTAACAAAATATAATGTTTGGGTGGTGGTACCCTTTAAGTATTAGTGATAACTAGCCCAGTTTGCACACAGAAAAGGAGCTCAAATATTTATATTTCAGTTGTTTGCACCGGAATAGATAATATAATGTATACATGATGCATGTAGGGAACACAGCTAGTAAGAGGGTATAACAAACGGTAATCAACATCGCGTGACACTGGTCTGGCACTCGAATAAGATTAAAATGGTTACCGCCATTTCATATCTTTGTGCCCCCGCAATAATGATATCATAAAGATTACCTAAACTATCAATATAAAAGTGTAAGGTACCAATGCATCGCATTGCACCGACGAATCTGGGAACGAAACCAAAAACAATGCTCTCCTCTCCCCCATGATTCATTTTTATATACGCTAGATATAATCTTCTTAAATGATAGTTGAGTTTGGTAAAGAGAGTACAGTTTTGGTCAAACTGAATTACATTACAAGCTAATAGTTATATAACTCCACCATGATCAAAAGGAATAACAAATTACAAATGACGAAGTAAAAAGTCTGGTACTTTGGATTTCCTTTTATATCCCTTTAATAGAAAACATATACTCCATCCCACAATTCATACAATAAGATTCACCCGCCCATCCGTCTCAACAAAATTAAATGATATCGAGACACAGACAAATTAAATTAAAGAGGAAGAGAGTCGAAATGAGTGTGATTGTTATCTTGGCTATCATCAGTATTTCGTTTCTTTAAAAAATGGATATTAAACAAAATAATTTGATGAAACCATATAGATGAAACGCATACGGTATAACATGCTCTGAATGTTGACATTGCTGAGTTGTTTCCGCCAGATGGACTGTTTAATAGTAGGAAAATTGATCTAGTAAGCATAATTCTGCAATATTACATCTTCTAGATCTTCTAGAACATAGATCATGACACTTCTGTTGTATTTGATATGGGTTTTATAAGGTGGCCATTATGTCCGCAAAGTTATGGAGGTGACCTTCAGATTGGTTAGCAAACACATTACAGTAATGCATGATAATGTGTGTAATTTGTTCAATGAACGTTATCCTGTTAACCTGAATCAAAGTAAGATTTTTTTAAATTTCTCAATGTTTGTATAGACATCATGAGATACTCCATTAGTACAATCTTGAAAATACCATACTATACATTAAAACATATGATATGTTATAATTCTTTCTATTTTCATTGTTTTGCACCATATTGCCTTTAAATAATTTTCAAGAAAATTATTATTATTACTATTATTCAGTAAATGAAAACCTGTTACTAATGGTTGTCACGAAATTTGGCTGGAAAAACCACAAACTTCACTTGTTCAATAAGAGATTTAAATCTCTTATTTAACAAATGAAAAACGTGCTCTTCAGTTTTCGGTTACCATGGCAATGGAGAGTAGCCAATCCATTCAAGTGTTCTATTAAAATTAAGTTTGCAATAAGATGTTAGGAAAAGTCACCAAATTTGGAGAAAATCCAACGAAAATGTTGAACCGTTGATCGAAAATATGGTAGAGGCTTTATAGGGTTAACGCGTTATTTATGTATTTAATGCGGAACAAGACAACAAATATTCAAAATGGGTGCGCGCATTTAATATTGTTTCCCAATAAACAATATGCATAACAGACAAAAGGTAACGCTATCAATATATAACAATTGCACATGAACCACTAATAATACCCGGGTATATTGATAAATAATCGGGAACAACACTATGAATATTCATTATTCAAACATGAGTGCGTGCGTACCGAGTATCTGTGTGGAAGGTCATTATATGCAAAACAAATAAATACTTAACCGAACTTATCTTGAAGTTGTTTACAGTCAGGATATGTGTGTTACCTCCCTATTTGGCTACATATTGAGCAGACCAGCTCGTCAGCTGATGATCTGAAGTTTTATTTGGAATCCCGTATCTTCAAAGACGGTATAATACTTATTAGTCGTTTTATGCCAGGTTGGCCCACAGGGATATTTCAGACATTCGTTTTCCCGAGTAGTAGCATAGTTAAACTAACTAATGATGACTAATGAAAGGTTGTGGATTGATTAAAACACAACCTTGACAAATGGTAGAGCTCTTGGATACCAGCTGAATTGTATATGCTGTACTCACCTTACCTTATATTAACGGGGAAAAGGAATCTATGTCGGAATGAAGTGACAACATGGATATGAACTGATTTCAATACTTTTCTTACAATCTGATATTTATATTGAACCAAGCTATCTGCTTATTGAAAGGTAAGGCCAGCCATATTGTTTATACCAAGGAACCAACCAGCGATTATTTTGGATGCGGACTGAACTTAATGTTTCACTAGATTGAACTGATATTAATTGGATAACATTAATTTGTTACGTTGAAACGAACTCACATCTATTGAAATTAACTGATTTACATTGGAAAGAACTGCGTTGATTTAAATTCAATTAACTCAATTTGATTGGAACAAACTGACATCAATTAAAATTAAATGATTCTTTATTGGAACGAACTGACATCGCTCGAAATCACTGATTTCTATAACAACGAACTCGCATTCATTGAATTAACCTATTTTTCTGGGATCAAACTGGCATTGATCATGTTGAATGAAACAAACTGATTTTGATCGGCACGAACTGGCATTAATTGATATGAATTGACTTTCGTTGGAAAAAATGGAAACTCACGTTAATTTGAATTAACTGACATTTATTAAATTGCGCTGGATCATATTGGGTGAACCCACGTTAATAGAAGTAAACTAATTTATATTGGAGCGAACTGACGTGTATTGTTATTGCCATTAATTAACTGATAAACTGGAGAGACCTGAACTGATATTTTACCAATAATAAATTGTCCTACTGGAACAGGAATGCGTTCCCAGTGTGTTTGTCACTGACATGATATCGTTATACGGTAAGTTCAATCAATACGTATAACACGTCTCTTAGTGTGACAAAATGACGCAAATATGTTGTTTCTACTTCGTTTTATTACAATGATTCTTTCATTATGACTTTATGGATCAAACGACGGGTCATACAAATTAACTGACATGATTATTCAAACAACATCGCGCCTAGTACGAGCTGATAGACATACTGGCGTACATACATGACGTAGTTGACGGGACGTTAATCGGTCGGCAAATGAAAGGGCAGTTTGGGCGATAGTATCGAAAAATATCGTTTTTCGTTTTTTTGCATATTAGGATAGAGTATCAAAATACCTTTCCAATGATGTATTCAAATTTTCCAGATTTGCCCGAAATCCGGAGAAAATCCCCAATAATCAAAGGGCGATATCGCCGAACTGCGCGATTTCGGCGATTAAAAGGGCACTATCGCGCGCGCCCTTTTTCACATTCGCAAAGTGAGGTGAATTTCGGCAAATGAAAGGGCACTCCCTATACCGTACCGTGTTGAAGGGCGCATACGTCTATGCAGGGTGTAGTGTAAGAGCATCTTCTTGAAGATCATAATTGTGTTTAAAAAAAGACGTATCATATCATAAGATATGTTCACATAATCAACAAGTTTCCCAGATATAATATGTATGCAAATTTATGCAAATTTATGCAAATTTATGCAAATTAGGGAAGCCATTTTGTAAAAATGTCATCTGTGATATTTCATCCATCAGTAAAGATACTTTTACATTTTTTTCTCTCTATTTTCATGTTGTAAGGGTTAAGGATGTTAAAATTATTCGTGAGGTGAGATTTGAATTTGTGACGTCATGATATGCAAATTGTCCATACATTTGCATAAAACTCTTTCTTTACATATAATGATGATTATAGCACGATATACCCGAATAATAAACGTTAGTCAATATCTATATATCAGAACCGCAGAGTGGAATATATCTCAATGTGATAACAATAGTAATACCTTCTCTCCGCATCTTTTTATGCAAATTTATGCAAATTAGGGTAGCTTTTTCTGAATAAATATAATATGTGATATTTCTTACAGCAAGTACGATATATGAACAAACAGTGTCACTATTTTGATGCTGTAAGAGTCAGTGATCGTAATCAAATTGTACATGAGGTGACCAGTTGAATTTGCGACGTCACAATATGCAAATTATGCCAGAAATTTGCATAAAAACTGAATTTCATTGCATATGATGATGATAATGTTATATTATACCCCCAAATCAAATTAGTATTAATGTCTTTATATCAGAAACGCAAAAATTTAAAAGACATTCAAATGTGATGAAATCATTCATATTTTCTTTCCGTATCATCTTATGCAAATTTATGAAAATTATGGTAGCCATTTTGTAAAAAAACTTAATATTTGATATTTCATACATTAATATAGATACAATAACGTATAGGGTCTCCATGTTTTGTTGTATAAGGTTGAAAAGGTTAAAGATAAAGCTATATAAAGGCGACTAGTTGAGTTTGTGACGTCATAATATGCAAATTAGACCATATATTTGCGTAACACTACATTTTCATTGCATGTAAAATGTAATGATGATGATGATACCTTGTTATGCCCCAAAATAAATCTTAAATCAATGTCTCTATACTGACAACGCAGAGTGGAAGATATTCAAATGTTATGAACAAAGTTTGTTTTCTTTCCGTATTTTTCAGCGTAAATGTATGCAAATTAGGGTAGCCACTTTGGAAAACCCATCTTTGATATTTCATCCAGCTATGAATATACATTAGAGGGGACCACCAGGCAAAGAACAACACATTATTATATGTTTTGGTACCGTGTTGTGATATCAAATAGATACCCAACATTTTTCAAAGGGTTTTGTAATTCATAAACAAAGCAATTAATTTCCACCACTTACGGAACCACTGCTATTTCCTGGTTCCATACGGGCCAACCCCCGGGGGGGCCACTCAACTATATTGCTGTACACACGCGCGACCACAGGTTTTTCAAACCCACCCTAAACAAGTTTTATCCATTGGTCAAATTTATACCCTATTCAAGTATTTTCGCGTGCTTTTTTGACAATTTTGCCCCCTAAACAAGTATAACCCCTAAAACATACCCCTTATCAAGGTCTACGTCAATTGCTCTCAATTAAACCTCTAAAAATAATGGAAATGTTTAACCACCTTAAACATTTAACCCTAAACAAGGTCTACCTTAAATAAACCTCTAATGTACATGTACTTGTCAATAAGAACTACAGTCAAAACCTGTTTATAGCGACCGCTCAAGGGACCGGCGAAAAGTGGTCGGTGTAGACAGGTGGTCTCATTAGACAGGTGGGCGGCCATTTTGAATTTCTGGTAGCATATTGTGCCTATATGCACATGTGTAATTAATTGGCATCTGTACACGCACGTGTCCAGTGGACAGTTTAACATCTGAACACTTCAATCTTAAATATCTTTTTAACGAAAGGGAAATTCAAAAAACCAAAACCTGTCCCATGCTTCTATTGTTAATACGAATACAGCAAGGTATGAGGGAACCACCGCCATTACAATTTGGTTGTGAGGATTTGGACAATGTTACGAGATCCCTTTAAAATAGACTCCTACCACATTTCTAACTATTAAAATCGTACAATACGCTAAAACCCGTTCAGGGCCCCGTTGCAGGAAGAGAAACAATCGATTGTAAGATGCAATTAATGGTAAGTCAGATCACGTGTTTTAGATGCGTACATTTTTCTGACTTACAATCAATTGTAACTTACAATCGATTGTATCTCTTTCTGCAACGGGGCCTAGGACTGATTGATTAAATTGGTTAAGTGCCAACGAGAATATTTTGCCAAACCACGTCCACGTAATAAATTATTAATACTCAGTAAATAGTACTCCGCGCAATTGTTGAGAAACTAACCGGCTGTTCAAACATCAGATAGAAGGACGCGATTTTATGATACTTATAATTATTCACTCTTTAGTACACATATAATTATCATTTATAATTATGTACTGAAACTATGTTTGAAAAATATATACGAAAATCTGTCGAATTCCTTATACTCGATGTAATAATGACCCTGGAATATTCAATCCCATATATTAGAGACTAAAATACTTGAATCGAAATGTGATAGCTAGGTGACCAGCCAAAGTCAATCTATAAGCTGTCTGAAGTTTATTGTCATTATAAAAGTTTGTTGTATGCATTGACCTGCTCAGGATTGGAGCCTTGAGTGACCAGAGGCGATCGAGTTGATGCCTTGGTCACTCAAGCGCTAATTTTGTGGTCGTTATACACAGATTTATATGTACGTCGGGACCCAAATAGGGTGGTCGCTGGTCGCGTTAGGCAGGTGGTCGCATTACGCAGGTCGCTTAACACATGATTTTTCAGGGGAGGACCAGAGAGCGGTCGTTATGAGCAGGTGGTCGATATAGACAGGTGGTCGCATTAGCAGGTTTGACTGTACTAACTTTAAAGAAATCATGACTTAAATCATCTCCCTCATGATTAGACTGCTATATATACAGGGTGGCCCAGAAAGAATGCAACACCTACGATCGTTTATTTCATCAACGTCATCGACCAATTTCATTGTTTCTTGTTTGATTGGGTAGGAAACGACATTGCCTCAGAAAATGACCCTAGCATCCAAACGCCTTACCCAAAATCAATGCTTATGGTATCATTTTATTTGAAAAAGAATGTTCTACCCAATTAAACAAAAAACAATGACATTTGGTCGATGATGTTGATGAAATTAACGATCGTAGGTGTTGCATTCTTTCTGGGCCACCCTGTATAGTATACAAACACAATCGAACCTACACACACACCAGACTCAAATACGCTCACATCGTCCGTGCCTGTCTATATTGTCCTACTTATTTGGGGGAGGGTGGGGGAGAGTGTGTGAGGGGTTTACCCCCTCCCACGTGGAGAAATTTTTGAAATTGGTGTTTAAAATATCACTTTAGAAGTATGGTTATTATTGTCCTCATCATTATTACCATTATCATTGTTATTATGCATTTTGTAAGAATTATAGATTTAAAGGGGTAGTTTAGTTTTGGTAGAGAGGGCGCTGCACATCACAATTTTTGTGTGAGATAATGAAAAACTGAGTGTCGAATTTGAGAGAACATGCAATTTTAATGGCAGAATAAACTTTATTTGGTCAAAATCGGTCCAGAAACGGCTGAAATATCAATAAATATATTTGATCTTATAATTATTTGGGGCCCAAATAATTAGATGATTTTTTCGAAAAATTAAAAAAATGCTTACGCTTTTTCCAAAATTTTCAAAGCGTTTTTTAAATAGTTGTTGATGATCTATCTACTTAATCATATTTTAATAGAACATCACATGCATTATTTTGTATGAAAAATGGTTGAAACCAATGCCTTTTTAGAAAGCGCCCTCTTGTGTTTTAATGGCTCTTTTGAATGATAACAGGCTTTTTACTTAGTCGTTTGTAATTTAGTATACCTTTCGAGCATGGTGGAGTAATACTATTAGTTTATAATGTTACTGTCCAGGTTTGGTTACTAAAGTTCAGCCTTACCAAAACTGTACTACCCCTTTAACTTCTAAAAAGGTGGGGGATGTTGGTATTTGTACAGGCCACCCCCGCATCAATAAGTGGGGGGATGGGATATATCCCCCATCCCCCGGGATTTACGCCCGTGAACACACTAAAACACACGCTGTTGATCCCATGTGTATCTCCTGGTGGAACTATTGTTTCTGGCATACATTTGAATTCAGATCTGTCTGATTAATAAAGTGGATCTGTAAATGATGTGTTTGATGTAGAAGGATCAGTTTCAAGAGAAGGGGAAAATGTTCTCTAAAGTGGAGGGCATTGCGAGGGAGCGAAGCGACCAAGCGGGGGAGGGGGTGTCCCCCCTCCCACTGTAGGGAGCTTTTGCATATATTTGGCTTTAAATTGTGCGCTTTGGTCCATACCCGAGACAAGAAATATTATATGATTCGTAGTTCAAGCTATGGAATCAAACATACATAATGTATGCATAAGAAAAAAGTGGGAGGGAAATGTATGGGGGGGGGGGGGGGGGGCATGTCCCCCTTCCCCGTCCCCCGCCTGTTGACGCCCATTTTCAAGTACCGTGTGACTAGACCCACGACACGGGTCCCTTGGGTTAGGTTCAGTAGACCATGCTCAACTGATGCAGATGTCGACTCTGGAGAAGATGACTGATGGTGCTCTTTGCCTAGACATTTTGGACTACGTATAGTGCAGCTATGCGAATGATTTAGACACATTTTGCTTAATTTCGGGTCGTTCGACATTTTTTTTTTTTTTTGCCAAACGATTGGGGGGGGGGGGGGGGGCACGTGCCCCCCCCCCCCCCGTGCCCCCCGTAGCTACGCCACTAGAGGTTACAATGATACAAGGGATATTATTCTAGACACTCCCCTTCAAATGTGTCTCATATTATGATTGTATCTCAGAGTTGAATGGGGACCTGGGAATGGTGGAGGGGGGCGGGGGGTATGATCGTGCGATCAAGGGACGTTCCCGAGATCTGGAAATCCCCTGGAATCATTCGAAGTCGCACAAAATCCCCGGCAAACTCCAGACAAGTCCGGGAAACAAGTTTGGAGAAAAAGATACCCTAACTCCACAAACATACCCTTTTTTTCAGATTTTTGGCCTTTTGACACCCTAAACGCGTCACGCGCGTGACGCGCCATGATCGGCAAAAAGTACCCTTTTTACGCGTTTTTTGGGTCGCGCGTGTGTACAGCAATATAGTTGAGTGGCCCCCCCGGGGGCCAACCATTTGCGAGTGCGCCAATGCTTTTCACGCGCACGCTTGTAGACAATAGATTCCCGGGCGATTCGTTCGCTCTGCATGCACATCGCAATTCACCGCACACATCGCAGCCTCCGCAATTCAGACCGCATGAACGCATGCTTTAGAATGGTGATGCGTTTCCAATTATTTTTTTCTTTTTCTGGAAACATATTTGTGTGAACTTGTTGATGGAATGGAATACTAAAGATGTTACCTTTCTTTAATAAGAATATTATGTTTGGGTGGTGGTACCCTTTAACGAATAGTGCATACTCATATATTATACGATCAAGGATCCTGATGGAACTATGGATGTGTTAACTAGTTGACTTCATGACGTCATAAGTAATATTGTTTTGCCGTCAAAAAAAAAACTTGTAACTTTTTCTCTATATCAGAAAAGCAGTGTAAAATACATTCACATGAGATTATCATTTTTTGCTCAAGCTTTCCGTATCGTCTGTAATGTTACAATTCATGCAAAATTGATATCGTTGCCGACAATAGTATAGCAGTGACATAATGAATCTCAACAACTATTGGAGATAAATGGATATTTAAAGAGTCCACACCCACACAGCTGCTACCTCAAGGCAATATACCGCAATTCCTCCTCCAGGAGGGTGTTTCACAACAATCATTAGTTGAACTTATCGCTAAGTTGGACTTAAAAATTATTAAGAGCCATTAGATTCTTTGAAAAGTTGTTTTAAAAGTCCCTTTTCAAAGGCATACAATATTCTTATTATTTTCTATTATCAAGGAGATTCAATGTTTTTGATGTAACATTTATGACAGTCTAAAAGCTTGTATTCTTGGTTTCCGTAATAGTTCAGTCCAACTTAGAGTTAAGTTCAACATCTTTATGAACCCCCCCCCCCCCCCTTCCCAGGTTGTGTGTGGTCGCGTATCAGCTGGCTTCATCCTTTCATTTCATTTCATTTCATTTATTAACTCAGAAAACCAAAACAAGGAAATACTTTACAATATAAAACAAGACATATGAATAATTCATAAATACAACAATTGTACAATACAAATAAATGAGATAGGAATATGAGAAGGGACCATAATTACAGATTAAACAATCTTGGTGGGTATGGTCTTTATTTATTTATCAAAATATAATGATCCAGGCAGTCGAATTCCTTTGTTAAATCTAGAAATAAAGTTATTGAAAATAGTTTTGCATCCAAGGCACATATTATATGGTGAACATATTCTATAAATGCTGAAGAGGTGGAGTGTTGAGGCCTCATTGTGGCATGGAGGGGGTGGGGGTGGGGGCACGTGCCTCCCAATATGAGTACAACAAAAACAAAGAAAAACATGAGATAATCTTCTTTTAAAATAAATATATAGAATATATATGTGCCCCCCCCCCTAAAAAAAAAAAAAAAATAGTTGCCATGGAACCTCAATCTGTCTTACCACACTACGTCACTATCTTTACATCTGTGTTGTTTAAGTTGTACAGAATACTTATATTGTGTATATCTTCAATGCAATTCAGATCTATACAAATGTTAGCACATATAATGTATTGAGGGTCACATGTAAAACAGTTTGTCAATTAAGCATGGTGTAGGTATCCTAGACTAGTGATGGGAAGGAACATAATATAAACATGTAAAAATGTAAGAAAAAATAATAACTTCTAGATACAGTGCATATAAATATACTATTAACAAGAAACAAGACAATTTTTAAATTTAAACAAATAGTATGAGACATCAAAAGCTAAAATTTCATGGAAAGACAACATAGGTACATAAAATCTAAATATACTGTATATATTATGCAATACAGATGATGCAATTAAAGAAATTAAAGTTGTATTATCCCATCAAAGACGAGAGCTATTTTAAGGCGAAATTGATCATTATTTTCCTCCACATATTGGCAACTCCTAATTTTGTCTGACCTTTTAATGACATAACATTGGGTGGACAATATTTAGTAATCAAAATTTAAGACAAATATGAAGTGACTTTGCCGCAAAGTTGCCAATTTGAACGGCAAAATATATTTTTAAATACCATAATAAGTTGCCAATTTAAAGATTTTCCTAAATTATAGCGATTTATGCAATAATAAAAATCATCAACAAATAACTAAAGCAGGTAGAGTAATAAAAGAGTCTCTAAAAAAGAGAAATGTATGCTCTTTCTCCTTGTATACTTCAAAAGACTTTTTATCTTCTTGCTGAAGTGTACAACTAGCAACCCACAAATATGTGGGAAACCATCCTTTTTGGGTTATTGGTAGTTTGGTACTGTCCACCTTTTGTAAGCCAAAAGGTTCAAAAGCTGCAAGATAATTGTTGTATATGATTAAAATACCACTTAAGAGCTTTCTTTTAAATGCGTTTATGGTCTGAGAAAATACGGATAATACCTTTTCAATGAAATTCGATTAAATCTTAAAGCTCATAAAAGCAAATGGTCACGTGACCTGCGTCAGTTTAATAAATCTAGCATTCACAGACTCCTGATTACATTTTGTGTTTGTACCTGATATTCACAGACCAATTATTACATTTTGGTTACTGGTATAATCAAAGTAATGAAGATTCTTAGGTAAAAGATTGATTTCCCTTTTACATGGTAATAGGATAAGCAATACTTAAAACTACACAAGCTATCATGAATTTGGGAACTTAGAGAAAAGTATGACTATTAAGAAAACTGTAACAAACTAGAAATGTGTGAACAGAACATGGGGAGTAGTCCACACTGACACTATCAGAGTGTGTTGCAAATCTTCAAAGAGCCATGTTTGTTTCTTACCTGATTCTGCTTTAACTGTCGTAAATTATTCCTTTAAGTCAATGAAAGCAACATTGTGCTTATAGTTTTCATTGTCTTTTATATCAATGATTAAACATTATGGACATTTTGTGCAGAAGAAGGTCTAACTAAATGAGAATAATTTATGACTATTCAATTGTTCAACACAAACCTGTAAACATATTTTCAAGGAATCATTAAAGCATATACAAATTACTTATTGGAGATTATGATTATTTTAAAATTCATTCTGATGAAGAACAATATTATTATAAACCAATAAATGTGCACCAGAAAAATTTTTTCAATGTTTCAATTTACTTGCTAACTTCCTTGTTTTAATAAACAGTATTAGTGTTTGTACTGATGTGATACAAACGAATTAAGTCCAAACCTGTCTTTACAGTGGCCACCTGTCTATTCAAACCAAAAGTGATCCCTGCAGAGAAAGATATTGCAATATAATATGTCTGTATAGAGAACACAGGCATGTCTACAGTGTCCCTTTTCAAAAATCCTTCAAACATGGGAGATGTGTCCTCCACATCAGCTCAAGAAGAAGACTTGTTTGAAAGGGTAACATGGATGAAACCCTTTCCCAAGTTATTGTGGAAGTTCAAGCGTTTGAATTTCATCGTAATGTCATTGTGCGGATCCTCTGTTTTGCTGTCCATGCAGTATGTTCTTCTGGATGCTTGTAGAACTTGGATCTGTTAAATGAAGAAAAATATCATAAACCAAAAAAATCAAGTATTATTTAAATTTGTTTGGAATGCTTTATAATTGTAATACAGCGGCTTCCTCAAATATCGCTTCATGAAATGTGCAAAACATAACATCAGTATCCAATAAAACAAATATACAAACAAAAAGTTCTTTGTAGTATGTGAGTAAAGCCCTAAAGGGATAGTTGAGTTCTGGTAAAGAGAGTACAGTTTTGGTCAAACTGAATTTTAGTAACCAAAACCTGCACCATTACATTACAAACTGATAGTTATAACTCCACCATGCTCCAAAGGAATACAAAATTAGTAATGACTAAGTAAAACGCCTGTTATCATTCAAAACGAGCCGTTAAAACTCAAGAGGGCGCTCTCTAAACACTCATCAGTTTTAACCATTTTTCAAATATTGTGCATGTGATGTTTTGTTGAAATAGTGATTAGATAGAGAGATAATCAACAACTATATAAAAACCTCTTTTTGTACATTTTTGAAAAGAGGAAGCATTAACAACAACAAAATAAACGGCTGGTTCAAAATGACCGAATAAGTGTGGGACCCATCGATATATGATGGTGGGAGTGGGACCCCACACGTATTACAAATGGTACATGGTATAATGTTTATGGATATTTCCTGCCATTTCTGAACCGATTTTGATCAAATAAAGTTTATTCTGCCATTAAAATGGTATGCTATTTCGAATTTGAATCTCAGTTTTTAATTATCTCACACAAAATTGTTTTGTGTAGCGCCCTCTATACCAAAAACTCAACTATCCCTTTAAAGGGACTTAGTAACATTGTCCAAATTCTCAAAATAAAATTTTTATTCTAGCGGTTCCCTCATACCTTGTTTTATTCACGATATCTACTATACTAAAGTAGCCGATCACGTCTGTCTGTCTGTCCATCTATGCATTTCGTAGTGCATTGAGGCACCAACATCAAACTTTGGGTAGTGATTGGTGATGACCCATAGAGGTTTGTGGTCTGGGTCAGGTCGGGGTCAGTTTGACCAGTGGTCAGTTATGAATCGGCCAATATTCCACGTTCATTTGCCATGCAGTCGCGTCGAGCGCTGATCATCGCACATGCTTGCGACGGAAGTACCGTGAAAAGTGTGTTGCTGAAATGACCTTTCATTATGTAGTCTTTGTTCAGCCTGGAATCGATACGTTGTAAATTACTTACGCACATTATCGTATGTCTGTCAAATCGGAAATAACACGTGTGCCGCTGTGTGCGCCTGAATTAAGACTATCGTAATTTGCTTGCGAATTGTTGTTTTTCAAACTTTTAAATAATATGGATTTAAAAATTGTAATGACTGATTTTCGAATAGAATTAAAACAAATCTGGCGAAAGCGACCGTCGGGCGGGGAATTTGCATAGACTATATACAGAGTAGCGGAATATTGTAGGTCCGGCATCTGTGCATTGTCAACGCACAATCTACTACATTGTACACACATTCGTGTGATTGTACATGTCCGTATATGCATGACTGAATTTGATCGGTGATTTTTGTTCACATTTTCAACACGATATTCGCAAAATTGGCAAAACAGGGTATACGGCTACCAAAATAGGTTTCTCTCTGTCACTGGTTTAATTTTCTGAATACAGGCTAATTGTAAATGTTTGCTCGAAGTGCATACTTTGTTGTACTGAAGTATAAAAAATGTGTGCTTTTTGTAAATAACGTGTAAACAAGAAGAGCAAGGAATTAGGGTTATTGATCTACTTGACAACGATTTAATTAATACTGTTTATTGTTTGACATGTGATCGCTGGCAGCATACCTAGGGTTTTTACAAGGGGGGGGGGGGGGTAGGGGGGGTTATTGCGTCAACCAAAATTTTCGACGGGCTGGGTGTTGGCCAAGTATTTCGAGGGGGGTGTCGGTCAAGTAACTCGAGGGGGTGTCGGTCAAGTATTTCGAGGGGGGTGTCGGTGAAGAATTTTCGAGGGTGGTGTCGGTCAAATATTTCGTGGGGGGGGGGGGCGGTGAAGAATTTTCGAAGGGGGGAGGGATGTTGGTGAAGAACCTCGATGGGGGGTGGGGGATTTTTCGAGGGGGGTGTCAGTGAAGATTTTTTCGAGAGGGGGTACCAGTGAAGATTCTTTCGGTGTCGCTGAAGAATTTGTGAGGGGAGTGGGTGTCCGTGAATATTTTTTGAGGGGGGGGGGGTGGTTATTTCCTCAACCAACATTTTTGAGGGGTCAGGTGTCGGTCAAGTATTTCGAGTGGGGAGGGGGGGGGGGGGCTGTCGGTGAAGAATTTTCGAGGGAGAGTGTCGGTGAAGAATTTGTAAGGGGGGTGGGTGTCCTCACCCCCCCCCCCCCCACCCGGGTACCCATATGCCTTTGAATATGAGATTGAATCACCACCGGGGGGGGGGGGGGGGTGTCGGTGAAGAATCTTGAAAGGGGGGGTGTCTGTGAAGATTTTTCGAGGGGGGGGGGGTTGTCGGTGAAGAATTTTCTAGGGGGGTGTCAGTAAAGATTTTATTGAGAGGGAGTAACAGTGAAGATTCTTTCGAAGGGGGGTGGTGGGGGTGTAGGAGAAGATTTTTCGAGGGGGGGGGGTTGTCGGTGAATATTTTTCGACGCGAGGGGGGTGTCGATGAAGATTTTCTCGAGAGGGGGTACTGGTGAAGATTCTTTCAAAAGGGGGCGGGGGTGTCGGTGAAGAATTTGTGAGGGGGGTTCATGGTGTCCGTGAATATGTTTTTGAGGGGGGGGAAAC
>JBAMJV010006939.1:0-42363 GCA_037951105.1 Echinarachnius parma | reverse complement strand
GGAAAAGTTAAAGGTGTAATAGTCATGCATGAAATGCAATGGCAAATTAACCATAGCAAGGTCTGTTTTCAAAAATACCAAAACAATGGAGGACCACACCATTCGACTGAAATGATAGTAAGCGTTCACTCAAAACAACATGTGCGGGGCAGTAGATTATTACATTATTTAACTTTATTGTTATTGAAAAAAAACTCTGAAAATACACATTTTTCATTAAAACAGGGCCAGATTAGAGAGCATCAACATACGGGGTCTGTCTTTGAAAGCCATAAGCTTGTCTGTTTCATGCGTCCCCCTGCAATTTTAACCATAGTTACCTAAAGAAAATGACATGTTTAAGGACTGCCTAACTGTTTGACCAAGCATGACATCAGGTTTGGAAGATTCTTTTTGGGACTACAGTATAATTCTTGAGAAAGAATTTATACCATTTTTCATGCTGAAATAAGAGCTAAACTGTGGTTTCGACTATAAACCTTTGCCATCGGAATTCCCCCTTTTGTTACATTTGGATGAAACCTATAACGTCACAATTTGTCTTCATTTATACTTTTTATTGACAGGAAGATAGGAAAAAGTCCACATTTGGTATGAAAAATTATGCCATAGTCATGATTATAGCGTTTTAGATTATCCTATGAACATTTATATAGTTGAGTGGATGTTCCAATTTTTGCTAATTTTTGAAAACAAACCTGCTGTGGTTAATTGACCGTGACAAGACCAGCATGAACGATTTCATCTGGATTTTATGCAATATTGAGAGAGGGTCATTTATCTTTATTTGATATACAATTATCTTATATTTGATCGTAAATGAATATGAAATATGTTGTCTTATACAGTGTCCAGTTTGTTTTTTTTGCGGAGTATATGTATACAATTTTTCAAATGTATATACCCAATATTTTTGATGATTTAAGAAAAAAAGTACAATCCTACACATATTTGAAAATAAACATCAGGTGTGTTTGTATTGATCTGTATATTGGTTAATTATCAAACCAAACATCGCATTCTTTCTGTTTTTTTTACAGAAATGGTTGAAACTTTCCGTTGTCCTGGAGAGCACCCCTCCTGTGTTAACGGCTGTTTTGTTAAATATTAAAAAACAGCGCTATGTAACTAGAGCTTTATTTGCGTAATAATGTTTTTAATGGTCAATTACAAGTTTTAGATATAAATTTAGTTTGAAAAGTACCGTCCTAGACCTCTCCACCATGTTTACACGAAAATGTTTCCGATTTCCATCCCCTTCTCACTATACCATGTATTAGCATACACTGGTTTGATAAAATTGGTCGTACCATCATTGGTGACCCGCACGGGTTGGCGCGATTTAAATCGCAAATTAAATCGCGATTTAGATCGCCTGGTATAAAAAAAAAGAGAATAATTCGCTTCCATAGACTTGGTTGTACAAATGTTTTTTTTTTTGCTATGTTTTTTGTCATGTATTAAGTTAGAAATATTTCAATATAGATGAATGTGCCTCACTCTGCAATCTCAAACAAATCCGATTTTAATTTTAAATTTCTGATTTGTCAAAACCCCTGGTGACCCCTGGTATCAAACGGCAAGGAATTGAAACATTACTTATACGATTGACGTTCTGTTTTTTATTTCTTTTGATCTGGCTCAGGATTTAAGAAAAAAACAATGGACATGATGGAAGCCATTATACTAATCCCCGGTATTGTAATATTTGTGTGACACACACATAATTGTTTTACCACGCTCCCCTCTCTTTATATTTTTTTCCCTTTCCCATCTGTTTTACAGTTAAATCGTCCAGGATTGATACAAAATGGCTGAAATCCTCATAAGATCTGCGGAAAATTGCAACGACATCAGGGGCAGCAACCCTAAGTTCTTGTTCTTGGTTTGGAGCTCGACTTTTCCTCCTTCCGATGTAGGACGGGTACATAGCGACAAACAAAGGCGGGGGGCTGCAGTGACGGCTGATGTGGACGACAGCCATTGCTGTCGACTGGAGCAGGAAAACGCCCAGCTAAAGACCAGGTCCGGATCCTGAGAGAGGCGCTGGGGGAGGTCAGTCTCGCAGAACCATCGCCGAGACGTGGTTACCGACATCCTCGAACAGGCATGGCAGGTATTCTTAGCACCTTATAAACACCTATAGGAAATACTAGCATATAATGGTCAACTCCAAGACCGGGCTAGTTGAGGTATTTATATGCAGGTAACACTGGGCTTCTGGGGGGGGGGCTCCTTCATATCTCGGTCGTGCAAGCGTTTTCAAATAAAGTCGTAATAATTCTATAGATATTACATTTTTCGAAATAACTTATTTAAAAATGTATTCTTATGTATACTTATTATGTTACAAAGTTGATATTTTGTTGATGAATTGTAAGTGAAATTGAACACTTCATGGTAGCGCGGAAAAAGCCGATGACGGGGGAGGCGGAAGTATATTTGTATGTATCTTTTACTAAATGAACTTTGGTGTTGTTTTATTCGTTCGAAAAGTCAAAGAAACGTTTTTTTTCTCAAAACTTACCGTATCGTTTCACATTGTTCTCATCTCTGTGTTTTATTTTTTCCCATTTATTCCATATGCATTGTATTTCCAGACGATGCAGCACACAGGCAGACGACTCAAGCAGACACTCACCGTGAAAACTGTAGGAAATCCTTATCGAGCAGTACATGAAGAAGAAGCTTCAGCTCAAGCCTTGGACAGGGATGCTTGCACAGAGCTTTCGCAGACCTGCACACTAGAATAAGTCCTTCTCAAAACAGACAAAAGACCGCGAGGACTTGACGACAGGAAGATACCAGTAGAAGACTCGATTAATGGTATTTTCAAAACAGAGGTCAACCGCACATTTCCGACCCGCATGCTCATTGTTGACGAGCAGGCCTAGGTAAAACCACGGCGTGTGACAAACTTTCGCATGACTGGCAAAGGGATGCCCGATTCCCTCTACTTGACGTAACTCTTCTGTTTGTTCTCAAGTTTCGGAATTTGGAAAGAAATATGTCCCTAGAAAAGCAATCAAATCACAACTTCTCGCAAAGTTGCCACATGTCAGACCAGAAGACATTGAGCATACGATTGAAGCAAAATGAAAACAGTGTGTCATTATCCTAGATGGCTATGATGAGTTCAACGAGAGCATTCTGCCTAGTTCGTCCAGTGACACCAGTCTAATTCAATTGATACGGGCTGAGCGATTTGCTAATCCCGAGTTCTCGTCACCAGTCGTCCTAATCGCAAAGAGGATTTTTGCGACTCTAGCTCTCTGAGAACTTTGCCTTTTTAAGATCGAGGGGTATGGCATGAAGATGCTCAAGGATATGTCTCTCGATTCATCCCAGACGAAACCCAGCGCAGGCATATTACGAGCACATACAACAATGTAACATTGCCTTCCTGTTGAAGATTCCATTCTTTTGCATGGTCCCTCTGTTTACTGTGGGAAACTGGCTTTCTTCAACGCGAAACCACACTTACACAAATTATGAACGCTTTGTTTAAGTACTTAGTTCAGCATGCTCTTGCAAAAATCCCTCGAAGAAGAGAAGATAAAGCTCACATGGTAGCAAATTTGACAGGTTCAGTGACTGCAATAGGTGAAATCGCATTGAGCTCATTGCTTACTGGTTCCCACATGCTAGCTTTTATGGAAAAAGATTTGGAGAAATGTCATAAGCAAATGATATTTGCTCTTGAGTTGGGGATTATAGGCAAAAATGAGTTCATAGATGATTTTGGCAATTCAAAAACAACAATAGAATTCTTTCACAAACTAACCAAAGAATATTGTGCTGGAGTTTACTTCAGTACTTTAAGTCGAGAAGAGCAGAAAGTTGTACTCGGAACGATTCAAGATCAGAAAAGGATGCATCAGCTAGAATACGCACTGCGATTTGCTGTCGGTACTTCTGTGCACTCTGTACTTCCCATCATGCAACGTATCCATTCCAAACAAAGTAACGATATATTGGGAGATAAAGACCGTCTTCTCCTAATCTTCTCGAGCGAACTACCCTTAGATGACAAATTGGCAATTCCTGACGAATTAGTTGAGTTCCTACATTCACACTTCAATGAATGCCATAAGCTTGACCTTGACACAGCCGATGCTGATACTATTCTCGGACTCGAAAGACTCCCAATGCAAACGAAGCTGGAGGTTAGTCAGTAAATAGTATACTCTTTCATATGAAATAGCATAGTAGTGAGAATCGAATTGTAGCAATCGAAATCTTCAATAGATATTTAAAGAATTAATAATTTGCTATTGTCATGGTTACACTCTTTACTTTGTTTCATTTTTCTGAAATACACTTCCTACATTTTTCAATGAATGATTCTTAGGTTGGGTAATTTGATTATATTAAATAATTTGTGTTTATTCGGTGTTCATTTGTTGGGATAAGGCAAATTATTTAATATAACTTGCTACATTGTATCATCAAAGACATTACAAGTGTAAGTTTCTTTAGTTGGTCTGTGTATAAAAACAATGGTGTCGGTAGTTTTTATCGACATTAAAACGAACAAAATAATAATAATCAAAACATACACGCGCTAATGGTAATATAAGTCATACGAAGTATGATAACAATGCTTAAAGGTGCACCTGTAAAGTGTCAGATATTGCCCAAAACAACATTTGAGACTTTAATCCTATACCAAAATCATTGTAAGATATGTCCGAATGATGTGTAAAAGTTTCATTGAAAAAGAACACTGCTTTCCTGGTTAAAATGCCGAAAATTTGCGTCAGCTTTTTACAACGAATTACTGTACAGCTTGTCCCAAAAAAAATTACAACGGCACTTTCCGCAACGATAACTTTAAAGATAGTAGATCAATCAGAATGATATTTCAGGATATGAAACTATAACTTATTACCTACATCTTGCAGAAAACCCTATTCGATTTGCTTCAGTGGTCATGGAGAATTAGGATCTTTTGTCAATCATGTCAGATGTCCCTTCCCTCCAGATTTGGTAAGGAGACGTGTTGTCCATTGACAACTTTCTTCAACGATAACTTTAAAAATAGTAAATCAATCAGAATAATATTTCAGGGTATGAAACTATAACTTATTACCTACATCTTGCAGAAAATCCTATTTGATGTGCTTCAGTGGTCATGGAGAATGAGGATCTTTTGTCAATCATGTCATGTGTCCATTTTCGTTATATTCACGCGTTATGAACGAAAATGGACTTGTTCACGCGTTATGAACGAAAATAGACACATGACATGATTGACAAAAGATCCTCATTCTCCATGACCACTGAAGCAAATCGAATAGGGTTTTCTGCAAGATGTAGGTAATAAGTTATAGTTTCATACCCTGAAATATTTTTCTGATTTATTTACTATTTTAAAGTTATCGTTGCAGAAAGTCCCGTTGTCAATGGACAACACGTCTCCTTACAAAATCTGGAGGGAAGGGACATCTGACATGATTGACAAAAGATCCTCATTCTCCATGACTACATCTGTAAGATGTAGGTAATAAGTTATAGTTTCATATCCTGAAATATCATTCTGATTGATCTAATATCTTTAAAGTTATCGTTGCGGAAAGTGCCGTTGTAATTTTGTCTGGGACAAGCTGTATGACGTGTATGAGGTTTATGACCGTTCATTAGCGCTCTTGAGCTGAATTATTATCAATGATAGATATCGTCATACTAAAAGGGGCATTTGAAAAAATCTAACCCTATTGTATTCTTCTCTCACCATAAGCCAAACTACACGGTATAAGAGAAATGTGGAAGCTCAAATTAATGTTTGTGGAGTTAGACACTTTACAGTTGCACCTTTAAGGGCCCGTCCCATTGCACACTCGCGGTTTTTAATGCGAACTGTAACGAATCACAACGATTTACTAGAACGAATCGACTCGATTTAGCCACGGTTCAACAACCGATTTGGAAGAATTGTACGGCAACCCAGAATAGTCTAGAGGGTAGAACGGGTGTTCGTGCACCCCAATGAGAAATTGTTTAACATAGGTCACTAAATGTAAAACAAAATACGTAGAAAACGATTAACTATGTTAACAGAGCTAAAAAGTGTCCCATATATAATTTGTATGCAAATGTATGCAAATAGGGTGGCCATGAAACAAACCTTTGGAATATCGAACCCGATTTAATTTTCGGATAAACGAACCTGGAATAACGAACCTTCGGAATAACGAACCTTAAGGATAACCGAACCTTCGGAATAACGAGCTGTAACCGCCGACATATATACGTCATATGTAAGGTTCATCACTTTTCGTGCAATACATTCCCCAGCCACTCTAACAAACTTCCTTTCTACACCAACGGTGATATTACATACACCACCACCAACGTTGTTTAACTGATCATTGTATAGTCTGTAGCATTCAGTGCGTAGGTTAAAACAAGACCGCTCTCAAGATTTTTAGACACAGATTTATCGTCAACACACCCTAGCTCGACACTCCAGTTGGCCATCATTTGAATTTACCTTACCATTCCATCTCTGACATGATTTTCCAGGGCATACAATCTCTATGTAACTGTCTTGATTTAATGTCTGTGCACCAGTCAAATCCGTGGGCTCAACATTCAAGAAGGCAGTGATTAACCCGTTCCCTTCGAGATTCATAAACCTTTATAGACATTGCATATAACGCACCCGGTTCCTGTAGTCAAGGGGTTAATTGCGTCAACCATTACATTTTCACTCCCGATGCATGCAACATTAGTTTGGTTTTGTTTTTCACCATGTATTATCTTTCCTTAAAGGGATGCCTGTAAAGTGTCTAACTCCACGAAAATTACTTTTAGCTTCCTCGTTTCTCTTATACCATGTTGTTTAGATTATGGTAAGAGAAGAATAAAATAGGATTATTTTTTTTTTCAAATGCACCTTTAATATGACGATATCTATCATTCAGCTCAAAAGCGTTAATTAACGGTCATAAACCTCATTTATGTCCATTCCGGGGGGGGGGGGGGGGGGGGTACTCAAATTATAGTCGTTTTGTTTATGAATCATGCACGCTTTTGTAATACAAACAACAAAAAATAAGTCCCCCTAATCAAAATGGCGTCACTTTTTGACAAACTTGTTTTGAGCATAATAACTCGGCAGGATTATTCCTACACTTTGTGACTAACTTCTGAGTGAAATTGATATTGGTCCATTGAGTCACGCATGAGTGAGCACACACAGTGCCAATCTGTCCTTTGATGTGTGCTCACTCATGCATGACTCGATGGACCAATATCATTTTCACACAGAAGTTAGTCAATAAGTGTAGAAACAATCCTGCCGAGTTATTTTGCTCAAAACATTTTTGTTAAAAAGTAATGTTATTCTAATCAGGAGGAACAATACTGATCAATTAAACTCAACACAAAAATAAGTCCCCCTTAATCAAATAACATAACTTTTTAACGAAAAAGGTTTTGAGCAAAATAACTCGGCAGGATTGTTCCTACATTTATTGACTAACTTATGTGTGAAAATGAAATTGGTCCGTCTAGTCATGGATGAGTGACCACACATTAAAGGCAGAATTTTAATTTTTTGACTCTTGTGACTTTTGAAAAGTGACATTTTTCCTTTAATGTGTGCTCACTCATGCATGGCATGGCGGATCAAATTCATTTTCACAGAGACGTTAGCCAATAAATTTAGAAACATTCCTGCCAAGTTATGTTGCTCAAACCCTATTTGTTAAAAAGTTACGCCATTTTGCTTAGGGGGGAAGTTACTTTTTTGTTGTGTTTATAATACAATGGGCAATAATTTTGCAGTTTCTTGATAAAATTCTTCATTGAGAGTCAATATAGGGCCTAAATTTTCGATCCTAGCAGAATCTTCTTCAGAGGCTATAAAGTGACGATAATACAAACAGAAACAACATATATATACACATAAACATGAAGGTACACATGCTAAGAAACTGAGGAAGGGGGTGGAGACATGGAACAATGAAAGGGCTGTGAGTGGCCAATCAGACTAGGCTGGGATTGGAGGAAATGCACACAAAGAGGATGTTATGTAACAAGGAGCAAGGTGTGGGTCATAGAAGGAGGCATGATCAAATAAGTACCATACAGGATGGTAATTAAGGGCATGAATAGTGAGTGGAGGCACAAGATGTGAATGGAGGTGAGATAAAAGGGTTTATAGTAGAGGAAGCCAGAGTGGCCACAGAAGAGGGAGGTGTGTGTAGGGGGAGGGGGGGGGGGGGGGGTAAACAAAGGGGAGCTTAAAGGGGCCCTGCAACCCAAATGCATGTTGACCTCTGTTCATCTGTATTAGTGTACACATTCAATATTTGGAAACGGTTTGACCCAAATATGTTTTGTATATTTTTAAACATTTTATCTTTTATTTGTCTTCATGTTGCTAAGCCCCACCTCCTAAAAAAACCCTCCAGAGCAAATTCTATTATTGACCTGCAGTGACATCATTTGTCAATCACTGGTCAGCTACCATGAGATTAACAAAAGATGAAAGTACAAAAAGAACATCCACACAAAAGCATGCCCTGCATACCTCCATGCAATAGCTTAGACAGTGTTTTTCTTCAGACATAGCAACATCTATTGTAATTGAAGTTGTGTGAGTTGGTATTCTATTCAACCGTGTGATGCTATTGTGATTAGCCTAATCTGTGGATGTTCTTTTTGTACTTTCATCTTTTGTTAATCTCATGGTAGCTGACCAGTGATTGACAAATGATGTCACTGCAGGTCAACAATAGAATTTGCTCTGGAGGTTTTTTTAGGAGGTGGGGCTTAGCAACATGAAGACAAATAAATGATAACATGTTTAAAAATATACAAAACATATTTGGGTCAAACCGTTTACAAATATTGAATGTGTACACTAATACAGATGAACAGAGGTCAACATGCATTTGGGTTGCAGGGCCCCTTTAAGTGGAGGAGGTGGGATTAATCAAGAGTGGTGGTGGGATGAAAAGGAATGCTGATGGGGAGGGGTGGGGGGATAAGAATGGGCGATGATCAATGGAAAGATGAAGAATAAACAAGAGAAAGAAGGATGTACGAGAATCAGACAATGCTTATGTACACAAATTGAAACCCTGTAGAAAAATGGAAAATGAGAAAATTCTTTATTAGTAAACTGCCAGGGTATTTTCTTAGATAGGGCGAAAGTGTATACTTTGAGGCGGCGCGAAGCGCCCGAGCAAGGGAGCGAAGCGGAACGAGCGGGAGGAGGGTGTGGGAGGGAGGTGTCCCCCCTCCCACACCAGGGAGCTTTGGCAATTTTTACACTAGAATGGAGGCTATCTGGTGCATATCGGAGGTGAAATTCTCAACATTTTCAAATGATAGAAAAACAGTAAAATAGTCTTTAATTATGGTAAGGTAATTTGCATAAATATGAATAATGCGAGCGAGTGGTTCGAGCTTGAAATTTTACCAATTTTACATTGGAAAATGCCATTTGTTTAAATATTATTGTATGGGTATATTCGTTTGTATGTGTTATGATATGGCGTTATGAAGGGTATTATATAAACTCCCGAGGTTGTGAAATATAATGTATGCGAGCAAGCGGAGCGAGCTTGAAAATTTTAGCAATTTCACAACGGAAAGTTGCCATTTGTTTCAATATTATTGTTTGGGTATATTCGTTTTATTACTTATGATATGGCGTTATGAAGGGTAATATATAAACACCCGAGGTTGTGAAATATTATGTATGCGAGCGAGCGGAGCGGAGCGAGCTTGAACATTTTAGCAATTTCACATCGGAAAATGCCATTTGTTTCAATATTATTGTATGGGTATAATCGTTTTACTACTTATGATATGACGTTATGAACCACAGGAGGTTGTGAAATATTATGTATGCGAGAGAGCGGAGCGAGCTTGAAATTATTAGCAATTTCACATCGGCAAATCCCCAAATCCCGGAGAAAATGAGGGGAGAAAAGAAGGGAAAGGAATAAATGAAAAAAGGGACCCATGTCTGAGGTTTTTTTTTTTTAATGGGACCCATGTCTAAGAATTTGTTTAATGAAAAGGGGACCATGTCTAAGGATCTTTCTTGAAAAAGTCACACTTCCCAGCGGCACATCCCCGTATACCCAATATACGTGAGTACCACCCCCCCCCCCCCCCCCCCCCCCCCCCGGGCGTCCGTTGTAAAAGCTGACGCATATTTTCGTTTTTTAACCAGGAAAGCAGTGTTTTTTTTTCAATTAAACTTTTACACATCATTCGGACATATCTTACAATGATTTTGGTACAGGATTGAAGTCTCAAATTGAATTTGGGCAATATCTGACACTTTACAGGTGCACCTTTAGATGTCCACGTATATTCACCATCACACTGTCCAATAGGTTGCCTTACAGTATTTACACCTTCTCCACAAGCCTCTACTTCTTTCTACATTCATCTTCATTTCAGATAGATTGTTGTATCAATTTGAAATAGCTTTATGCATACTGATGCTTTATTTATTTGTATATAAACAGTATTTATACTCCCATGTTTTTTAGTCTATTACATTTACCATATGCCACCTATGGTGAACATCTAATATTTTGATGTTTTCCCACAGGCTTCCTTCATTATTAAACAGGGGCTCAACATTCTCCCTCCCGATGCTCTAGTTGTTGTGTTTGATTTTCAACCATATTTGTATTTCCTCTACATAATACCTCGCACTTATTTTCACACTGATCACAAAATTGACCCTTTTCCCCATTCCCTACTTATTTTTACAGGAATACTTTGCCCTTTGCATTAGTTCCATATGGCCCTGTATATTTTTGACGCTGTATATGTTTATTGATATTGACATTTACACCTATTTACCTATGATTAATCTACATTTCTCCCGCTTCCTGGTTTCCCACAGAGTTTAATTGGGGCAGTCCGCTTCATTCGTTTCATTAGACTTTGTGTTGTTGCTGATGCTGTAGTTAAAGGGATAGTTGAGTTTTGGTAAAGAGAGTACAGTTTTGGTCAATAACCAAATCCTGCACCATTACACTACAAACTAATAGTTATAACTCCACCATGCTCGAAAGAATAACAAATTACAAATGACTTAGTAAAAAGCCTGTTATCGTTCTGAAATAGCCGTTAAAAACTGAGAGAGCGCTCTCTAAACACTCATCGGTTTCAACCATTTTAAATAAAATATTGTGCATGTGATGTTTTGTTGAAATAGTGATTAGATAGAGACATAATCAACAACTATTTGAAAACCTCTTTTGTAAATATTTGAAAAGAGGAAGCATTTAATTTTTTTGTCAACGGCTGGTTTAAATTATTGAATAATTGTGGGGCTCCACAATTATTACAAATGGTTATGTTTTTAGATATTTTAGCAATTTCTAAACTGATTTTGATTTTTTATTAAAGATTATTCTGTCATTAAAATTGTATGATCTTTCGAATTTGACTCTCACTTTGTATTATCACACACAAAATAATTTTGTGTTGCGCCCTCTATACCAAAACTCAATTCTCCTTAACCCAATTAAATCAATTTTAAATAAAATGCCTCCTTGTTATTAACCCTTCTTGGTGAATACGCATTAATAATACAATAATAATATTGTTTATTAACGCCAATTAAAGTTTATTGTAAAGCCAATGTATTGTCGTTACATTAATGAAAATCACTATTTTATCTTTGGGGCCAAAGCCAAAAGTATGGGCAAATGCGACGGGACGGAATTTGATAGCTATTTTGATCATACAAACAAAAATAAAGATGTGACTGGATCAAATTTGGTTGTTACATGGACAGGGTAAAGTGATGAATATTATCATACAGAAAAATTGAAAAATGTATGAGTCTGTTGCCTTGGTAACTACATGTTTTTGAAGCGCGACGGGACGGAACGATAGAATGACACAATTTTTTGTTTTGCAAACAATGTTGTTTTCTATCAAAAGTAAAATCCTAGTTAAATCCTGCTATGCATCATAAGAAAGGTATGAATGTTCAGTCTCAACACAAGAAAAAGCTAAGCTTCCACATCAATAATTTTTTTTAAAATTTAATTTTTGTAATGTGGTGTCGGCGCGACGGGACGGAAACGCGACGGGACGGAAATTTGGTCATGTACAAAACAAATGGCAAATTTTTCAATTGCAATAATTTTCAATCCCTCAAGAATTTTTTTGCCATTTTAAACATTTATTTCACCTAATGGCCAATACAAAATAGTTTTAAGCATATTTAGTATTGATATCACAGTAAAAAGAGAAAATTACAAATTTTACCCATTGGACCGTGTACAAAACAAATAGCATTTTTTTTGTATACAAATTTATTTCCTTTTTTTAAAAAGATTTATTAATGTTTTAAGATAAAAATTACATACTACTAGCTAAAATAGCATTTTTTATCATTTGCTGCTTGGATTTCAAAATAAACTTAATTAAAAAAAAATCTGAATTTTTTTTATAGTAAGTGTGGAAGCACTGCTGTACATAGCTTATGGAGGAGGGTTCCCACCCAAATAATGTGAATATTTCCTCAAAATAAATTTTAGTTAATTAGCAAATTAGTTCATTTTAAAGCAAAAATACATGAAACTGTTTTTTATTCTATTTTAACTATACAGAAGAAAGAAAATTTGTGATGAAATTGCATTGAAAATGGGATTTAATCTGGATAAAATTCCGTCCCGTCGCGCAATTTCCGTCCCGTCGCGAAAATGTCAAAGCCTCGTAGAATTTTTCTGAAAAGAGGAAATGAAATTCTAACTTCATAAAAGTGTTCGGGCATGAATTCATTGATACTTCAGAGAAGATGGCAATAAATAACTGCTCTAATATTGAGTGACGCTAAAAAATGGATGTCAAAACGCGACGGGACGGAAAAATGTCAGAATAAGGCAATTTTTTGCCCAACTAAAGAGGGCAGTATTATACGAAATGTAGGTGGTACAATTGTCCTATGCATGAGCTATCCAAAAACACTTCTATATTTCTAGAATGAATCTTAGTTTTTTTATAAATCAAATTTTTCAAAATTCCGTCCCGTCGCGCTGTGAGGGCGCTTTTCATTATTTAAAAGTGTATTACAGGAAATCCGAGAGACGGTATGCTTAGCCGAACACAGTTCCGGAAACTGCAGATACTCACCTTTCCTATCATACATGAAAGAAAATGATTTTTTCAATTTGAAATTTGTACCCTTGGGTTGACTACTTTTGGCTTTGGCCCTTTGGTAACTCTGACTCATTCATTCACTCTATCGATTTTCATATCTCTCTCCCCTCTCTACTTCTTTTCAGCATTACTATGATTCGGAATGAATAATGAATAAAATATCACAATCGCAGCGATTGTTTAGTATATTACATTAAATGTTTTTGTTATCCATATCTTTGGACTGCTTATACGGAACAGATTGTACTTGACTCTTACTTAGTTCGTAATGCATGTTAGCACAATACCAGTTTTAGGAAAGTAGCCGAAAACATCTTTATTGATCAATATTGTTGAGTAAGTATCTAAATAGGGCTTGTGTGGTAAAATCCGAACCTAAGCGTCGTTAAATACCGAAATATCGGATTAAATACAATACCCTCTCGTGAAATTTATAAATCCACCGCCCGTTTGCACCTGTCCGCGCCGCTAGCGCTGGGCTGGATATATCGACAAGCCGGGGACAGCGAAGACCTCGTGTAACGCACGAGGTTATTTGCACGTAGCGTATGGCGATTCCACGTTGGCGATATCAATGTACAGTAGATCATTTTTATAATTATGCAAATATATCAATTATTAGGCGATTTCTTGGCCAAATTTGTATAATCCCATATTATTAAAATTATATTCTTTCACATGGTTGGTAATAAGAGCGTACATTTAATTTGTTTGGGGTGGGGCGTTTCCCACTACTGTCATTCACCTTTAAATGGAGGATCCATTGTCTTGATACACCAAACAACTGGATGCCGTGATTACTATTATGTACTGCATTCCATTTCACATGAATGATATTTGAGAGTCGTCTTTATGATATGCACAATATGAGTTGTATTATTCTGGTACAATATATGATATTTAATGAATCATTCTCCTCTCAATTGTTTGTCCATGCATTTTAGATCCATCATATACAAATCATCTCTACCGAGCTAGACGAACAGCTGTCATTGAGACTGTGGTCCGGTCTCCAGTCCTTCTCCAACCTCACAAGCCTTAATATCGACTCATCAACTCTCCTCTTTCCAATCAACCTGCCTTCCCTCCCGACCGTCCAGACACTCATGGTTTGTCGTTTAAGCACCGTAGGCAGCTACAGCGGCGTGATCGAGTCGCTATCTAGATTGAAGATAATAAAAGTTGACACTTATAAAGGTGAATGGACCATCGATCAGATAGCGGCCGGTATCACGCGTGGTGGAGGGGGAGAGATGACGCACATTACGCTGAATGGTTTTCTGGCGGCTGAATGCTCAGTATCATCAGGGTGTATGGCAAGACTGTGTGAGGCTATCCGAGACAGGACCACCAGTCTTCAGGAGATAGAGCTGGTTGGGGTGGAGACAAATGAGGAGGATCTTATCAAATTGATTGAATCGTGCGGGAAACTTGAGACCATGAGGAGCGTTGAGTGAGTATAAATGATTATGTCGATTGAATAGAGTGTTCTTTTCAATACAAAAACGATACCAAGAACAGTAATTTTTGACGAGTAGTTTTTGTTGTAGGACGTCTTAAGTGAGACCATGTCAGGTTCCCATTTTTGTCATTTTTTACCAAGTCACTGCCTGATAAATCGCACTTCCTGCCCGTCATTGATTCGAACAGCTATGCCCATTCTCTCGGCACAGAGCTGAATACACACTAACAATGGCGCGCGTTGTTCAACGCTATGAAAGGCGTTAAGTGCGATTTATCAAGCACTGACTTGGTAAAATTGACAAAAAAGGGAACCTGACATGGTGTCACTCACAGCGCCCTAAAACAAAAATTACACGACCAAATTGACTGTTCTTGGTATCGTTGTTCATTTGAAAAGACACCTTATCCGATGGACATGATATATTTTTAACTATATTTAGGGAAGTGCCCCGTTCCGTTTGTTGTGGGCCACCTTGCATAGTGTGTGCTAACTTTATTGTATCTAATGTAGTCGATTGTATCTGCATCTTTCAATTATCTTCTGTTATTTTGATTTTGTGTTGGATTTCTAATGTTATTATTTTTAGTAACAAATACGTTTTCTTTCTTTAAACAAAAATGTCTTTCCCATCATACCATACAAAAACATCTGTCCATGTTTGAATACAGGATCAAGCGTTGCGGCGTCTGGCCCAATGACAGACTGCTCCCACACCTGAGGAGCCTCGATGTGCAACATGGCGCTGTTACGGTACACATTCGTCAGAAGGTGAGTGCTTGAATAACATTTCTGATGGTACATTTGTGATTGTTTTTATTCGAAATTGGGCTTCCGTCTGATATGAATTCTGGTTTACGTATAGGTTATGCGTTCTGAAGAACTGGGAAAGTAAATACATGGTATTTATACATGAGTGTGTACAATAACACATGTTTGCAGAAATTTACCATGTAACATAATATATTGACCAACTTTACAACCACATGGCCGAAAGATTTGGATGAATTTGTTTCGTAAAAAAAGCAATACCGTGCACTTACGCATGATAATAATATATCAGTCACATACACGCTACATTATACAGATTTTGCAATGTGTTAAAGCCCAATACCAGTTTTGGGAAACGCCCCCCCCCCCCCCCCCCTCCACTCAAAGAAAAATAAATTGACTCTCTTATTACCAATCATGTGAAAGAATATGTTTTTACTAATACGGAATGATAAAAAATTGGTCTGGAAACCGCCTACTAATTGATATATTTGGTAAATCATAAAACTCATCTACTGTAAATTGAAATCGCCGTGAATTGAAAACCCCGCGAAGCGGGCGATCGCCGCGAAAAATTGCACGCATGTCAAGTGAAGTGTATAGAATACTGTAATTTCAATTTTAAATACCGAAACCGGTTCCGTGCTTTTATTGTTATTACAAGTGTGACACTTTAACAAATGCTTTAAAAATGTACTTATAGTTTGTAACCAATCGTAAAAAGTATATGACATGTAAATTTGTATGAAATGTACAGACCAAAAAATCAATGATATTTTAACGTTAGGTTTTTTGGAGTATTTATAAATTGATAGTCATTCGAAACAACCTTGGAAAAGATGAGAGGAAAAACAAATTATGGTAATGTTCTTAAAAGAAGTTCACTCACGCATGCAGATAAATGATTATCTTTCTAAAGAAGGAAAACGACACTATATAATTTACCTATTGCTTTAAAAATGTACTTCTAGTTTGAACCAATCGTAAAAAGTATATGACTTGTAAATTTGTATGAAATGTGCAGTAATGAATAAACGCCGATAAGGCGAAAAAGCAAACAAACTGTGACAGGGTATAAGAGAAACATTAAAGTTCCAAGTACGATTTAAAGATTTTGACAAAGTTACTAAATCCCATTAATGTCGAACTCCAAGGAATAGTTGAGTTTTTGTAAAACGAGTACAGTTTTGGTCAAACTGAATTTTAATAACCAAATCCTACACCATTAAATCACAAACTAATAGTTACAACCCTACCATGCTCGAAAGGAATACAAAATTACAAATAAGAAGTACAAAGCATGTTAGCATTAGAAAAGAGCTGTTGAAACTCAACAGGGCGCTTTGTAAAAACTCATAGGTTTCAACCATTTTAAATAAAATATTGTGCATTTGATTTTGATCAAATAAGGTTTATTCTGTCATGAAAATTGTATGCTCTTTCAAATTTGACACTCAGTTTTCAATTATCTCCCCCAAAAATTATTCTCTGTAGCGCCCTCTATATAAAATATCAACTATCCCTTTAAGTCTAGTTACATGTAGTTCAGTTAGTATGTCTTTTCGACCTCAACGGCAGTCAATATCAATTACATATTGAAATATTATTGTCGTGGAATAGTCCACAATATTATTATTATACCTCTAAACTTGTAACTTATTTAACTTTATTGACTAAATGTTTAACTTATTTCATCCATTTATATTGCAATTGGTGTAGATCATTATGTTGATATATACTTCTTTGCATTTCAGGATCTAGACATAACCTTCACCATCCCTCACACATCCGTTGAGCAACAACCTGATCTTCAGGATGTGGCAGCTACCAACAGTCCGGTTGGTGGTATCCACCACATCGACTCAGTGACCCATCCAGTTAGACGCCGTGTGGCCAGCAGTAGAAGCCCCCATCGCAGCTTGATCAGTTGGGCGACCGGTTGGGCGACCTCTTTTAGAAGTGATGTCGACAGCCAGAAAGACAGCACACAAAGACCACAAAAGAGTTCTCGTTTGCCAGGAGGTATGCCATGATTGCTAGAGTCAACAGTCGTATGAGAGTCAAAAGATATAACATCAATAATCTAATAATTTCCAATTAATTTCGAGACACGAGTTAAAAGGTTTAAAAGAGCATTTGAACTAAGACCAAACTGCTTAGGTGATACAAATTGCGTGTTAATCAAAACAAAGTTCAAAAAGCGAACAAACAAATCTAAAATTCTAGAAAATTGCCTTTACAGAGTTTGAGAACATTCCTTTACAGCGTTGCTATAAATATATGGATATCGTGAGCTTATTCCAAATTTACTTATAACAACACCATGTTCAAGACAAGTTTAAAATAATTGCACAACGGTATACATATCAAGTGATTTGTTTCCTCACTACATATATACCACCAGAGTCAAGACAAGGGGCATTACCATTTTGATCTTTTAATGTACATTTAACACTTTCCTTTTTAGTTATGTGAGTAATCTAAGCGGTGTTAGAATAATGCTGGTCTGGAAATCAATAACAATTGGATTTTGCATGACCATTGTTTCTTGCTATGTTTTGCCAAATATCTTTAGAATGTTCATTAAAGGGATAGTTGAGTTTTGGTATAAAGAGTACAGTTTTAGACAGACTGAATTTTAGTATTCAAAACCTGCACCATTACGCTACAAACTAATAAAAGAGCCGTAAAAACTCAAAAGGGTGCTCTTTTAAGACTTATTGGTTTTAACCATTTTTTATTTTAATTTAATTTAATGTTCTGTTTTGTTTAAATAATGATTCAACAACTATTTACAAACATCTTATGTAAATTTTTGAAAAGTGTAAACATGTTTTGTATTCAACGGCTGTTTAAAAATTATTGAATTATTGTAGGACCTCACAATAATTACAAATCGTTGTATTTATGGATATTTTAGCCGTCTATGAACCGATTTTTTTTATACAATAAAGATCGGGCATTAATATTGTCAAACAATAAGTTGTCCATTACCTCACAAAATTATTTCATACAGCGTCCTATACACCAAAACTCAGCTATCCCTTTAAAACCTTTATTTCTTATGCGGTTTCATATTTATAAAATAGCAGCTCTTTTAAATGTTAACTTTAGCGCAATTTAGTAGCAAGAAGGCTTGCATCCAGTTGCTCATGTACTGGAATCCTTGTTTGCAGCAGTAGTGTGAGCTAAATGATGCATAGGAAAGTGCAACTACCGTAATTTTAGGGCTCCTTGAAGGCACCTCAAATTTAGGAGACCTTGCCCGAAGCCCGCCTGAAAAAAGCTAGAAAAACCTGGAACATCGAATCATAGGACACTACATTGATCAGTGAGAGTTAATGACCCAAAACACAGATCTCGTACGATTCCCGTACTGCCTCTCATTTCGGAGCGCTACTCGGGTGTCAAATTTAAACACACTCAGTGAGTGAGGTCACCGTTCTGAATAGAGAAGTTTTGGTAATTGTATATATTTTGCATGTTCCTCTTCTCTGACACTCATGCATGCCGGTTGACGGATTTCCACCAAATTAGTACATGTATGTATCTTGAGAAGCCAATTAATTGATTAGATGTCGGGGATCATGATCAAGGTCAAAGGTCTATGGGGAAATAGTTCGTTATCATGATATCCCACGAAACAATCGACTAATTGTTACCAAACTTGGTACAGTCATGTATGTATATTGAGTAGCTAATGAACTGATTATAATTAGGCTCATGGGGTCAAAGGTCGAGATCTCATAGATCATTGTATAGGAAAACAAGCTCTTAATCGTAATATCTCAAGATTTGGTTGACATATTGCCATATAACTTGGTACATATGGATGAACCTTTATGAGAGAATAAAGTGATTATATTTTGGGGTCATGAGGTGCAATGTCACAGGGCTCATCGTTTGCAAACAAATAGCTCTTAATCGTGATATATAAAGATGTGTTTGATAGGTTGCCATATAACTTGGTACATGTATGTATCTTAATTCAATTCAATTCAATTCAATTTATTCTTGCTTCCAACAACACATTACAAATGAATAATGATAATTTGCACAAAATAGGGATATACATAATTGTGACCGCCTCTGTCACTTTGGGTAATTCATCGGAAATATCAAAATTGAGATTGTTAGTGTTTTGAATTCTCTATGATTTCAGCTTTAAAATGATATACAACTTGATAAGTATGAGTTTCTTGAAGGCTAGAAAAACGCAAATTAATAACATGGACCAGAGACTCGAGATTTGTCAAACAACGGAGAAAATCGCTTCTAAAGTTTTGCATCCATTCAGAAAAGCATTCTCACACACCGAGCGAGAAGTTGAACGGTTCGCTTTCACCTTTCCGCTTTTCGTAATCGATCAGCAAACGAAATAATGCATGCGCAGTTATACTGTTATTCATCGGCCAATCAGCAACGCTTTCGCCGGTATTACGTAATTGTACAAAGCCTCAGCCCTAAGTCTCAGTTGATCGACAAACTAGCCCATGTGCTGCCCTTTGATGTGCATGTATTACAACCGCGGTGTATTGTGTATGTACGTACCGCTATAAACCACCGCATCATAATATTCACCATACCGCCGCTGTACCACCGGTAGACAAAAGAAAAGCGCAGTTTGATACCGTATGATATGGTACGCTGCACACGCACACTGCACACTTGCGGCATGCCCAGCGCGATTCAATGCGGTACCCATAGAATTATAAACAAACCAACTACTCGTTTACTATACAGTAAGTTAAATGCCGCGAACGCTTCCCGGAAATGTACAACACACGGACAATACAACTCTATTCAGGTTAGTTAGTGTTTTCTTCTTGCAGCTCGCCGCGGCGGTACGGTCGAATCACACACACATACATGTAGCTGGCGCGTTCGTTTCACAATCGATCATGATCAGCCAGCGCGGATTTACTGAGTTTCTGGTCGAAACCGAAATGAAGGTTGCTTAGAAAAATCATTATTTACGGCATAAAAAATTTGATTAAGGACCTGAAATTTTCAGAGAATGTAGATGAAACATGTAAGTATCAAATCCCATAAAGTTAAAAATTTCAGCCAAAGACAATATTTTATGATTTTGAGGCTCTAAGTACTAAAGACCCATTCCGACTTTACACCCGTTCTCTGGGAGCCGGTCTCAATTATTGGAAACAAGAGGGGTCCACTAAAAAGCAATGCTTGTACAGTTGTGGACCCCTCAAATAATAGTTAGGTATATTGTACATTTAAATTAACACATTCTAGACTACAACAACATAAACAAATATAGAGAGGAAAAAAGGGGGGAAAAGGGGGTGCCAACAGAGACCAACATGGGACAAGAGAGAACTTTACATGACACAAATAGGAGAAGACGCACACAATACAAACAATTAGACACTGCCAAAAGGAAGTGAGAGATCGGAGGTACAAATGTATGTAAAAGATAGGCTGCAAGTGGGGTTCAAGTGAAAATAAGGAAAAAGACTTGCGCATAATAGAAAGGAACAATGCATGAGAAGGCACAATATATAATATAAGATTACATTTTGAGTCCGCGAGTAAAGAATGACCTTGTTTAGGATGACGTAACCACGAGATAAGAGTAAATGGGAGATATAATTCAATGATGTTTATAAGATTGTAATAATTTTTGTTTCCTTTTTTTTTCTTAAAAATATTAATCGATGGAGCATTTTGTCTTTCATTACTTAAAGAATTCCATATCAAAGAACTTTAAAGCATAATTAGTGAATTAAAAGGAAGACATGTTTTTACTTTATTACTAATACCAATATTACGAGAAATAATTTTACAAATATTATCAATATGATGTTTCCAAGAAAGGTTACTATCAACCGTTACACCCAGATATTTAATGAATGAAACACGCTCCAATGGAGTGTTTTCAAAAACTATGTTAGCCGGTAACGAATCTATAGATTTACTGAACAACATATATTTCGTTTTCTGGAGATTCAATGACAATTTGTTCGCTCTAATCCATGATAACATATGACTCAATTCAATATTAATAATTTCAACTAATCTATGAAAAAAACAAGTTTGTATCATCAGCGAAAAGTACGAATGACAAAATTTCGGATAATCGACAAAAGTCATTAATATATAAAATAAATGAAAGTGGGCCTAATATACTACCTTGTGGAACACCACAATTTATATTACGGGGAGCTGAAGAGTTATCATTTAAAAATACATACTGCCTTCTGTCTGAAAGATAGCTCCTGAACCACTCCAAGGCCAACCCACGTACACCATAATGTGAAAGTAAAAGTAAAATATCGTGGTTAATCGTGTCGAAGGCCTTGGAGAAGTCCAGGAAAATGCCTATCGTATGAGACGATTTGTCGATTGCATGAGCTACCTTCTCAATAAAGGACAATAATGCGTGTACAGTATTGTGTTTTTCCCTAAAACCAAATTGGAGACTAGAAAAATATTGTTATTTAAAAAAAAGGCTGCTTTGAATTATAAATTGAGCATGCATTGCTTCAAAAATAAATTGATCGTTGACACAGTTTATTTAACCGCGTAGTGCGCTACGTGCAAAAACTTTGCTAGCACAGGTATGCGGGCTTGTCGATATCTCCAGCCCAGTGATAGAGGGAAGGACGGGTGTGAACGGGTGAGGGATTTAGGACAAGTTTCACAGGCGGCAGGTGGATTTCTTCCGATATTTCTGCATTTAAGGCCTCGGTCAGACGGTGCTTGCGATGGGTTGCGATGAGCTGCGACGAAACAATAGAAGTCTTGAAGGGCAGATCATGTCCAAAATAACCAAACGTCACAACGGAATGCAAATGTCGCAATAAATTAGGTCTAATTTCCATTTACAGCCATACATGAGTTTAGAGTATTACAGTTCGTAAAAAATAAACCTTAGATCCATTTTATCGTGCGTAAAGTAGCTGAGCAAAGAAATATCACAACATAGACAAATTGTACATGTATGGAAAGCTTATACCAATAAGAACACAAATCATCTGCTTGTAATATCAATGAAACGCGATGAGAAGCTTTTTCCAAGACCCTTCTCAGAACTTTTATACTTGGCTTGAAACGAAAATTACCGAGTACAGAATAATGACGTCACACGCGGGGCGATATCGAACCTCGAGCCTCTCGCCTAGCTAGAGATTCAGCGCGATATATATGCAACTGTGTACCATATGTCCAGACTTAACATGACTTGGACTTGATGATGAAAGTAGAATAACAATCTTTCGAAATCAGCTTATTACATGTTTGTATTGCATAGTAAGCAGATTATATTATTTAATATTGGATCATGCAAATAGAATTGTCCAAATATCCTTCTATGTTGTGCAATTTGCCGAGATGTTTTCGTAAACGGGCATAGCTAGCTGGCATGATTGTTGTGGACAATTTTTGGTACGTAGACCATGACGGTGAATCACGAGCATCCCTTTGCATTTGTATGATATCGTGCAGTTCCATTTACGGTGCATATGTAATTGATATTCACAAGATATAATCTAACATTTATTCGTATATGTTGTACACCCCTTGAAATTTGCCGAAAAAGTCCTACACATTCAAAAAATTGCAAAATGTTTCGCCCAGTGTAAATCCAGCTTACCGCCAATGTGCATGACAGATCGATCGCCAGTTCAGCGGCAGCGGTGCGGCAGATCAGCGGCTCAGCCTCAGCTCAGCTCGGGCAATGCATGCAGTGCAGGCCCCCGCAGGGCTATTGCCGGCACGCGCTCATCCAGAGCCCATTCCAATGCGCCAGTACCAGTGCAAAAATAAATAAGCGTCCAAATTATAACATGTTATACATATGATATGTATAAAAATACTTATTCAACAAAAATCGATCAATTCGTGAAGTGACACTAAAATGTCTTTATCAATGTTTCATGTAGATTTTTAGTTTTTCTTCTATACATTTTTATTAAGGTTTTTTGCACAGATGATATTTACAAAACATGTATATTTTTGTCTTAAACAAACGTATACTTCTCGTGTCATTCCACAGTATCAGGTGGTCACGAAGCCACAGGTCTTGGAGCAGATGGACCATCCCTCACGTGAGTACGCTAAGCGTAGCTGCTAGGGGCTTGTATTTTGGTCGAATACAATCTTGGTATAACTTTGACATTTAGGACCTAGGGTTGGTGTGGCATGAAAGCATCTTATCTAAAACACCTCCGACTCCGAAGCAAAGTCGGCTAAGCGTAACCATCTAGTGCCCAGCCCTGGCCCATGGCCATCGCCACGGCATGCCGTAGTGATAGGCGATGCCGTACAATAAATGTAGATGGCTGCATTCATTTATTAATTTCATCGCATATCAACGGGCCAAAAACTTGTACCGTTGGCTTGGCATCGTATGCAATCGCAATCGCAATGCAATTTCAAGCAGTAATATTTTTGAATTATTAGTACCAAAATTAATAAACTAACATGAGACTCGCTTTTCGTATGATATTTCCGCAATATCAATCATCTCGAGAAGAGTATGACGTCATAAACAGGACACGGTGACCGTCTTTTTGGGTCACCGGTGAAAACAGGGGTGAACGCGTGTTCAAATCGGACGGTGGGCGGGTGGTCGATATTGACGCATGCGCAGTTCATGAAAATTACGTCATCTCGACGCGTTCACTAGTCAGCATGTACAAACTAACGCAGCCTGTTCTTTATTTCAGACAGCCACCTAGCTGCATAATAAAACCACACACGCTTCCTTGCACGATAAACGGTTAGTGATCTGTAGAGGGGGTTTCCGCAACGGACTAGCCTAGTCCGTAACGGTCAAAGCGAGTGTGTGTGGACGCGTGTATTATATCAATAGGGTACGTAATTGCATATTGTTTTCTTTCAAAATAAGAGTTGAGAGTGGATATGGATACGAAACAAGTATTTTAATGATTCGGTATTAATCTGATGTTAATTTTTATTTGATCATATTATGCTATTTCTTTATAGTATTAATGAATGATACTAAATAAACCCTTACTACACGATAGAACATCCCACTGATCATTATACTTTATCACCTGACTTAGTAAATACAGTACATCAGCTGCCATGTAACATTTTTGGAGGTTACATGGCACTGTTACATGGCAATTCAGATGATAAAACAGTTGTTAACTTTGCCGTCGGGAAAATCATGGAATGTTCCCCTCGGGATTTTAAATGCTATTTCGTGAAGAAAATATGTCCCTCGACTACTTCTCGGGACTTATTTACTCTTCCCTCAATAGCATTTAAAATACCTTGGGAGTGGAACATTCCGTGCTTTTCCCTCCACCATCAGTTAACAACTGTATAATGGTAGCCGAATCTAGCGATTTGATTGTTTAATAATCTCATCTCATGAATAAGTAATGCGTATTTTCTCTGCTCATAAATTACTGCGTGTTGTGTTAAGTATCTAAATGCTCCATATATTGCAGCCATGTCAATCCCGTTAACCACGCGTCGTGCATCAGTCGAGATGGGTCATATGCAGCTCGTGCAGATTCTCATAGCCATGTTCAGCCTTGACTAATGGCTAACAAAGAGGAGGTCGACAACTTGGACCCCAAAGGGCAATATCGTAGCCTTTGCCATGAACACCAATATTATTTCAGTATATACGGCGCATTACAGGGATATTTAACATTGTCGAAATCTTCAAATAAGTCGCGATTAAAAAAAAAATAACACAAATGAAAATATCACAATTTTTGGTACAGCATTAGAAACGTGAACATGTTTCGTGTTTCCGTTTTTTCATCTGTTATATAGAAAGAGAGATGTACATTATTGAATACAAGTTTCCCCCAACATTTATTTTAATCGGATATACGTATTGATATTTTAGCTGTTTCTGAAGCGATTTTGATAACAAAAAATGTATTATGTCATTATGTGAAGTGTGTTCTATTTCTGAAAGTTTACTTTTCATTACCTCACAAACAAAATGTTTCTCGAAGCGCTCTCTAAACCAAAGCTTAATTATCCCTATAACTGGTCTAAAACTCCTGGAAATAACACTTCATCTGTGAATGTTTTACGAATACATACCATAATTTTGGTTTCAGTGTTGATTTAATCGAATGTGATAAGGTGCTGAACCTAAATATGACTGGTGATGCCTGTATCCATTATTTGTTCATAATATGACTGCAGGAGCATGCAGAGGGCTCGAGAGACTGAAACTTGTCACATTTATTTTGCTTTTAAAGAAGCCCTAAATGTGTCAAATATGGCATCCAAATAAAGTATCTAACACAGGTTGTTCAATTGTTTTACAGACCTATGTTTTGCTTTGCACTGCAAGTCGAATTCAGGTTCGCCTTCAACTAAAGAGCCGAATCACAATTGGTCTATTAACCCCAACAAGTGCCAGTGGAGTGCATTCCCAGTGCCACATTAATTAGAAGGCCACAACTAAATTGCCTATGGGGGACATGAAAGGAGAATATTTAAACACAAATGCCCAAAGCATGAGGATTAGAGTGGGTACTAAATAATAGAGCCTCTAACGTACACAACACCAACGCAACATACAATTGGCGTAGGCTACCATTGCGCGCAATCATGAACGTGGCATCCAAGCAGTAGCTTATAATATGCAACCACTTGACACGTTAAGGCCCAGTCCCATACTGACGATTTTCACGGCGATTCGCAACGACTCGCAACGTTTTACTAGAACGAATCGACTCGATTTAGCCACGGTTTTTGGCATGAGCGTAGCGACTTACGTAATACCTATTTATCAGGGAAGTTGAATGGATAGATCATCCCCCCAGTTGAATGGGTATCAATGACAGATCTACGCCCATGGTTTTGGGGAAGAACCGATACGATGTAATACGATGCAACACGTCGACCTAAGCGATTTTCTCGACGAACGTCAAATCGTTGCGATTCGCCGTGAAAATCGTCAGTACCATGGGATTAATACCATGGGATTAAGGTTTTAACAAATCTTATCTAGGTAAACAAGCAGGAAGTCATTTAAATTAAAACTTTTCAAATATACCATGCATTACTACAGCAATGGGCCGTATGCATAAAAACAAGCAATTGCTTGTGCTAGCCTTTTGCTTGAATCGGTATGCACACAAACAAGCAATTGCTTGCAAGCAAAAGCTTTTGCTTACAAGCACAAGCAATTGCTTACTGCTCGTAAGCAATTGCTAACCAAACAAGCAATTGCTTAAAACCGTATGCATAAAACGAACCTTTTACTTGTCTTGATAAGCAATTGCTTGCGTTTTTTCAAGCACCTCCAGACCAGCTTGAACTCTTGCTTACTAAGGACATTCGCGTTTTAGAATCAAGTTTTCATACCGTTTCAGGATGATTTAGAACTCCTGGTTCCAGAGGTTATGTTGTGATTACATATTTAATCAAATGGCTGTTATTTTAGACATTTATATCCATGTAGGCAATTTTGTTCATGATTTGAAAATATTTGCGTAAGAAAAATACTGTTGCCAGGTCGGGCACGACCAGGGAAAGCTGCTATGCAAGGGACTACACGACATTTGCATACACTACGAACCCCCCATTGTTGTCATGCAGTGCGATGTTCGCACAACCGTAACGATTCTTTGTTCAACACGTAAGCAATAGACCGCTTCTGTAATGTATGCAAATATTATGCGTAGGACGTCAGACTCCCCGTTGGCAAGCTTAACAAGCTTAACTTATTTGCATACATTACAGAAGCGGTCTATTGCTTAGGCAGTGTAAGCAAAAGGTTTCAGCACAAGCAAAAGCTTATGCATACGAAATTAAGCAATTGCTTGAACTTGATCTTTTGCTTGACAGGCTCTTGCTTGTGCTTGAAGCAATTGCTTATAAGCAATTGCTACGTTTTATGCATACGGCCCAATGTCTGTGTCAAATTTGAACACATACTACAGTGCGAGTCAAAAAAAAACACGAAACCGGACTTTGATAGCTTATAAATCCACAATTATAAATATATATATGTTCATAATGGTATCTTGTTAAAGCTTGTGAAATTGCCTTTAAAATGATACATCATACATTTTGATCACTTTACGCTTCATTGAACGCGACCTTATTATCCAAAGTCATGCGAAAACTACCCGTGTCCAAGTTTGCCGTTGTTCTGTTCTAAACACAACAAAAAAAGTAAGTACCCCCCTAATAAAAATAGCGTAATTGTTTTAGGAAAAAGGTTTTGAGCAAAATAACTTGGCATGATTGTTTCTACACTTATTGACTAACTTCCGTGTGGAAATGAGATTTATCCGTCCGGTCATGTATGAGTGAGCACACATTAAAGGCAAAATTTTTACTTTTAAAAAGTCACAAGAGTCATGTGACTTTTGAAAAGTGACAATTTTGCCTTTAATATATGCTCACTCATGAATGACTCGAAAGACCAATGTCATTTTCACAGGGAAGTTATTCAATAAATGTAGAAACAATCCTGCCAAGTTATTTTGGTCAAAACATTTTTTGTTAAAAAGTTACGTTATATTGATTAGGGGGGACTTTTTGTTTATCATGAATGAATGCGTCTGTTTACCTTTTTTCCAAATAACATTTCAAGAATATCCTTTGGTGAAACAAAACAAAATATCAGCTTGTTGCCAGTGTTGTTCATGTTTATCAGGGTGGAAGGGGATCCCCACTGTCCACCCATCAGCAACCCCATGGATTGGAGGCAGGGGCCCCTGAATAGGAGTTATCAACAGTTTATGCAACCATTCACAAAACAAGAACACTGCAAACTTGGACACGGGTAGTTTGTGCATGCCTTTGGATAATTAGGTCGCGATCGGTGAAGCGTGAAGTGATCAGAGTGTATGATATATCATTTTAAAGGCAATTTCTCAAGCTTTAATATGATACCAATATCAACATTCATACCTTTATATTTGTGGATTTATAAGCTATCAAAGTCCGGTTTCGTTTTTTTTTACTCGCACTGTACAACGTTTGTATCTCGGGGCCTGTTTTTTTTTCTTCGTAGGGTCACCCGGTATACTGTAAAGAAAAGTCATGTTACACGAATAATAACGTGTTATTTCGATGAAAATAATTCACTTAAGAGTACAATGGTGCCAAAGTCCAAGATCCTCCAGGGACCTCGCGGACTCCGCCCCTGGACTTTCTATCAAAATTGCCCTACTAACAAGAGTAAAGAGTCTACATAACCTGTACAAGTCACATGTCACGTCATGCCTCCAAAATAAACATGAACAATATAATTGCAATGCACTCGTCCCTAACATTCATCCGTCCTAACCCCCTACACATGCCCCCTTAAAGTCTGGCCCAAGCATACAATATGATGAAGAACGCTTTCTGGACCCCGTGCACGTCAGACCCCCTTAAAGTCTCGCCTCAGCGTACAACACGTTAAAGAACGTAATTTATTTTTTCTCAGACAATGTCGGAAGTCCACTTTTGTAAATTACACACCTCCCTTAAAAAAATCCTGGTTAACCATTTTCTGCGGTATGTGAGTGAAATGGGAGTGATGAATGTTCGTGTTAGGGAAAAAATCTCGCACAGATTACGATACATGTCTGTATTATAAATTACCTTTCGGTACTGACAATGCATTACGTGTCATCCCTTGCCGTGTCAGTTTATGTTTATATACATATCAGGTATTATTGTACCCCTCTAAATACAGGCCCTCAAGTAATGATACGGAAGGAATCTCTGACAAGGTACTGCGCCGGATCGCAAGAGAAATCGGCGGAGCCAATACGAAGATCACGGATTTAGGTTTGGAGCTTGACTTAAAAAAAGCCTATGTAAAACAATGCATAGAATCAAATAAGTGTGGCAGCGAGGTGACAATGGAGGGAACAAGTAGCATGCTGGATAACTGGAAGGAAAGAACATCAGTGAAATCCCAACGCCGTATCCTGAGAGAGGCACTACATGAAGTTGGTTTTTTCACAATCGCAGAGAAGCATTTACCTTAATTTCACACTGGTTGGTCGTGATACTAAATATTTTCAATTTTGTCGTAAATTATAATTTGTATACACAAATTAAGCTCATAATCCGATAGCAATTTTAAAGAGGGAACATCAAATTAAACGCGACAAACCAAAGTGTCATGTTGCCTCTTGTGTTTGTTTTCTTCTCGAAGCATTCTTGCCAGCCCATAGAGGTACCTTTATCTAGACCGTGTCATGCAGTCATACCTAGGTCACTACGGCAGAAGAGAGAACTGATTTCTGATAACAGAGCCGTACATGTATGTTACTAGAACCGCCGATGCGGCTCTTTGGGATACTGTAGTGCCGCAAATATACATCGCATATTGTTGGCTAAAGATATTAAGTATAATATGGACTGAAGTTCATACACCCTAACTTCACATTGTGGTGAAGATACCGAATACGAATATTGAAAGAAGTTGTTTGTATTAACTTGATGGGTTGCTTAATGACAATGTTCGGTTTACTCATGACTTTCCATAATATTATTGATATAATACGATCACACCTCATGTCATACAATTTACCATATACAGGGTGGCCCAAAAAAACCGGAACGGGGCATTTCCCAAAATATAATACCACAATGTTTATGTTCATCGGATAGGGTGTCCTTTCCAATGAAAAACGATACCAAGAACAGTAATTTTGGTCAGGTCGTTTTTGTTTAAGGACGCAGTGAGTGAGACCATGTCAGGTGCCGATTTATGTCGATTTCGACCTAGTCAATGCCAGTTTAACCGCACTCCTTGCCCGTAATACCATTCAGCGACCAGGCCCATTCTCTCGGCACACGGCTGAGTGCACACTAACGATAGTGCGCGATGCTCAACGATATGAACGGCGGTTCGTGCGATTCATCAAGCGCTGGCTCAATACAAATTGACAAAAAAGAGAACCTGACATGGTGTCACTCACAGGGCCCTAAAATAAAAACTACACGACCAAATTGACTGTTATTGGTATCGTTGTTCATTTGAAAAGACACTCTATCCGATGGACATAATACATGTGTTACTTTATTTTGGGAAGTGCCCCGTTCCGTTTTTTTTGGGCCACCCTGTATAGTATTATTCTAAAAATCGAAAATACTTTTGTTTGTGAACTTGCTGTTTGAATTGAATACAGATGGCGCCACATTTATAATTACGCGTTATCGTATACCATCTGTAGGGCCATTCTTGGTCACGTGTGTGACCCAAAACATGACAAATTTTGAAATGGGATGCTTATATTTCAGTAAGTATGAGACTATAATGATTTTTACTTCATATGTGACTTGAATATGTTGTAGTCTTTCAAACTTAACACAAAAGATTTTATAAGGATTACGTAACTCAATGTCAGAGATCAAATGGCATGGGTCACGTGTGTGACTTCGCACGGAGCGCTTTTTAGCTCATCCGGCCCGAAGGGCCCGATGAGCTTATGCCATGGCGTGGCTCCGTCGTCCGTCCGTCCGTCCTTCCGTCCGTCCTTCCGTCCTTCCGTCCGTCCGTCCGTCCGTCCACAATTTTCAAAATGCTTCTTCTTCGTTATTTTTCAACCGATTTTGATTCTGATTGTTTCATAAGATAGGGCTAGGAGGGGGATTTAAAACTTCTACACAGAATCGTGAAATTCATTATATATGCTAATTTATGCAAATTTATTCGAAATCACAAAAAATGCTTCTTCTCCTTCATTTCTTGACCGATTTTGATTTGGTTTGCTTTATCTGGTAGAGCTAACTTTGGTACACTAAACTTCTACACAGAATTTTGAAATTGTTCTCCATTAATTAATTATGGTAATTTATGCAAATTTATTCCAAAAATCACAAAAAATGCTTCTTCTCCTTCATTTCTCGACCGATTTTGATTTGGTTTGTTTTATCTGGTAGAGCTAACTTTGGTACACTAAACTTCTACACAGAATTTTGAAATTTTTCTCCATTAATTAATTATGGTAATTTTGTATTTATTTATTTATTTATTTATTTATTTATTTTTATTATTTATTTATTTATATATTTATTATTATTATTATTTTTTTTTTTTTTTTTTTTTTTTAAATTTATTTATTTATTTATTTTTTATTTTTTTTTTATTTTTTTTTTTTTTTTTTTTCCCCATGTCCCTTCTGGGGCGTCAAATTTATATTTGTTTCACTCTAATTTTTTTTAAATTAATTTTTATGTCCCTTCCAGGGCATCACATTTTTATTTTTTGACCAGTTGAAAAGTGTACCACATGAAATTTGCGATATTTGATGTTTGCGAGATGGCGGATGAGCGCTACGTCATTGACGTTCTGGTTTCATAACTAAATTTCATTTGGAAAATTCTTTAAAATATGAATAGCTATAATGTTCATCTTATTACCAGAGAAGTACTATACATTTGTAAGTACAACAATAGCAATGAATGATAATTATATCAAACCGTTGTTTTTTATAGTACTTAATTATGTGGCAACGTCTGGTCACGTGTGTGACATTTTGGGGTGGTCACGTGTGTGACATGTACAATATGAATGGAAAAATGGGAATTTTATAATATCGGGTTTAGAAAAGAATGAAAGGTTGAATTTTTACAAAGTTGGTATCAACCTGTACAGGAAAGTGAGAAGAATGAACTTGCTAATTATCCTTTTGATATCTTGATTATTTTCTGAATTATGATTATTAGAAAAATATTGAAATATGTAAATTTATGCAAATGAGTAAAAAAGTTTCATTTTACACTTCAAATCATGTATTTCATGAAACTTTACACATGGATCATTCCAAAAATGGAACAAAACTACAGAAAAATAAAACTTAAATTTTTCCGAAAAAGTTTCACTTTTCAAAGAATGGCCCTGTACAATAAATATTCGGAAAGTTTACAAAGATACAGAAATGTTAGTTTATCAGACTTCGAGCAGATCTCGAGGTTATATGTCAAAGGAAAATTAATGCAAAACCTAAAGGGTAAGCTGATGCAATTTATTGACAGTATTATACTTTGCTTTTGATGCCACCTAAATTATGCAGTTGTAGCAAAGTTACACACATTTCGTATGAACGTTATTGTGTATTTGTATTCACTTAATTGTGCATACAATGTGCAATGTCATGAATTAGCTATTTGAGATTGTATTTGTTAATGCAATGTATACATTTGAATTATATTACTGTATTAATTGACTAGATATGGACCTGCGTGATATAAACCCCTCAACAAAAGTTCGGAAACTCAAGTTTGATCGATTATATCACTCTTATTGTCAAATTGTATTTTTAAAAATTTTAATGGCATTGTAATGCATGATGATTTCCCTTTAAAATGGTACATTATTTGTCATTTATTTCAAATCAGGGAATACGAAGTGCGTTTCAGAATGGAAGACGGTCAGAAGTCAAATGTCGCAAAATGGGCCGAAAGTATTCAATTGGGAAATTTGACTATTGTGTCGTATTTTGTTATGTTCAAGTTGTATCGAAGATTGTAGCGTGTTCAAATGATTTAAACTTATCAAATTTGGTATCATTCTAAATCCCATGTGTCTATCATTTCAATACAATTATGTCCGTATCCATTTTATTAACAGGTTAAGTATGGTACAGCTGAATATTGGGAGGGCCGAAAGCGAAATGTTGCAAAATGCATTTCATTTTGTGAAATTGAAGGCGTTGCATCGAAAAGCGACTATTGGAGGAGATGTTTTAGGGTTTTACATTGCATAATAATCAGTAATTTTAACATCATGTGAAAGCGTGTTTATTTTTCCTTAAAATCATGTCTCACCTGTAATAATTATGCTATTGGGGTGTGTGCAGTAAAACCGGATATGGGGGTCTATTAATGCTATGAATTTAAGACCGTGGCTTCTTGTTTCAAGATTCCGGTAAGATATTGTTGTATTAATCATAACTACATGTATATCATCATTCCGTGTTGCACTATCGGAAAGCTCGTTAATTTATCTTTAATATGATATCTCATTTGCAATGATTGTGCTGAATGTGAGTGTGCAGTACAGGAAACTCACAAGCTTGATGTATTGAAAATACATCAAATTTCTCTAAACCTACGCAAACTGGCCAAAACTGGCATATTAGCGCCCTCTTTGACCGTGTAGGTATGCCCTTATTACAACATATCAAACGGTAGAAAGTCGATCTTGCAACGTGTCATTTTAAGCCCCATACATTTAGAGGTACTACACACACCTCAATCACATAACCACTATGAATGGGGCATTATTTTATTGATAAATTAACACGCTTCAACATGATGTTGAATTTCATAATGATTATGTAAAGTAAAGTACTACAATATCCCCACAAAAAGTCGTTTTTGGATGCAACGCCTTCAATTTCACACAATCAAATGCATTTTGTATACATTTTGCTGTCGATTTTCCCCAATATTCACCTTAATTGTACCTACCCGGCTTTCATAATCATTCCAAGTGAGGTGCCATTGGAAAGATAATTAAACAGGCTTTTGTCTGACACCATATTCAACAGTATCTCTTCATTGTCAAGATATTCATCGTCGAAAGAATTTGAACTTGAGAAAGACCGTGATATGGGTGTCAGACCTTCCAACTGAAGTTTGTTGGCGCATTTTGTGACATTTCACTTCTGACATTCCCCCATTCTCAAATATACTGTGCATACCTTGTGCTCGTGATGCTTACGAATTTGTTATCATTTTAAAGAGGTATACACACTCTTTCAAGTGATACCAAATATAACCATTATGATTTCATAAGAAAATAGATATAATCGATCAAAGTTGAGTTTCCGAACTTTTTTTGAGGGGTTTAGAACAACATGTTGATATTGTACTCAATAATTATCTTAACAATTCTAGTTGTATAATATATTTTGATAAAAAATATGATTGTGATATAAGAGGAATACAAGTTAATTATTGCGTCCATAAATGTGGCTATAATGCATACACCCTGATAGCATAATGATAAGAAATAAGACATGATACTTTTAGGGGAAAATAAACGGGCGTTCCCTGATGCTAAATTCCGCTATGGTTATGCAAAGTAAATAAACAAATCATCTCCTCAAATAGGCGGTAGTCGATGCAACGCGTTAAATTTAACATAATCAAACGCATTTTGCTCTCGATCCTCTACCATATTCACTTCTACCTCACGATTGCAAGCATGATGCTACTAGAAAGCAAAGCAAGCAGGCCAGTAAATGACACAAAATTAAACAATTTGAATTTATATGAAACAGCTATAATGTTTTGGTATAGAGGGCGCTGCATGAAATAATTTGTTTGTGAGGTAATGAAAAACCGAGTGTAAAATTTGAAAGAACATACAATTTTGATGGCAGAATACACTTTATTTGATCAAAATCGGTTCAGAAACGGCTACAATATCAATAAATATATCTGATCGTAATAAATCTGAAGCTCAGATTTATTTGATAATTTTGAAATAAATTTCAAAAATGCCTAAACTTTTTCCAAAAAATTTCAAAGAGGTTAAATAGTTGTTGAAGATCTCTCTATCTAATCATTATTTCAACAAAACGTCACATGTATGCATACTTTTGTATGAAAAATGGATGTAACCAAAGTGCCCTTTTGTGTTTAATTGGCTCTTTTCGAATGATAACATGCATTTTAATTAGTCATGTGTAATGTTCTATACCTTTCGAGCATGGTGGAGTTACAAATATTAGTTTGTAATGTTATTGTGCACGTTTTGGTTACTAAGGCTCAGCCTTTTAAGGGACTACAGCGTCTAGATGGCCTAATTTTCACAATTCGGCTCTGTGATTTTTCCCGAAGAAAAAGAATTTGGCAGTCATTTCTCATGAAATCAATCAATTTTGGGGTAATTAGTAAATATCTAATTGTCCTGGGAACGCCCCTTTTAAATCGCCAAAATGTGACGTCATCTAAAGAACGGACTAATGAACTAAAGTCTGTAGATGACGCGTCATGACGTAAGCCAATGTATTGTCAATCACTCGTCGATCACGCCGCCGATTCCGGACCCTAAATGTGGGTGGGGGCGTAAACTGGCTGCTAAGTGAGATTTGGCATCAGAAAACTAGTCTTAAATCACTACTGTTTTTATTTTCATGGATTTTTTTTCGGCAGACCTATGTTTTAAGTCATCAACTATGGAATAAGTGTCAAAGTACGTTGTATTCTTGAGGTCCTTTAAGGGGCCCAGTGGGGTATTGAATTTTGTTTTCATCAAAATTGAGATCTAAGCTTTAAGAAAATACGTACTTTGTGGGGTAGGGGGTAGCTATTAAATGGACAAATTAAGGATTTTTGTTATCAATGTTGTACATGTTGGGGCAGAAAGTGATTTTTTTCCGGCTTAGATTGGAGATTTTTAATTCTGCTTTTCATAATTAGTCCAAATAAAATTGTCCCAAATCAAAATTGTTATCATCCAAATTGTGTTCCTCTTTTTTCAGACTGAAGCAACAACATCTATTGTCATGCAGAAAATAAACATGGCAGCTAATATGTGATAAACATGCCCTAAACTTCCATCGAACCAACTACTGACAATTTATCCCGCTATTTTTCGCTATTTTATCCATGTCACATTTATCAACAAATATCAATATTGTATATGACCTTTCAAGCTCATTTGCAGTAAATCTGATTTTTTAGACTAAAATTCTAAAACCTTGAAAAGTATTTACTCAAATTCAATGAAATTTGGAGGAAGTATTGCTTGTTTGTAGATGAACAGATTAATGATGGCTTTTAGAGGTAACCCTATTGTAAACCAAAATATCTATATTTCATATGTAAACTTCTGATTTTTTGCAAAATTGCCTTTTGACTATGAAGATATCTGAATAATGTAAAAATCCGTCATTAATTTGTTTTTATAGCATCATAATATCTATCTTTAAAATGCCCCTATACCTCTGACGCTAAAAGTCTAACATTTTATTTTCTCTATATTATTGATGTTTAAACTTTTATTTTAAGTCAAATTGTCTTTTGTTGGATTCCCCATGATCTAAGCTTTCCAGATATGTATGGTTTGTAGGGGGTAGCTTCAAAGGTTAGAAAGATATTCCCGATATAATAAAAGTGTGCAAAAATGTCAAAAAATACCCCACTGGGACCCTTAAACTTGAACCTTAACAAACGCAATGCAAGAGACAACTGAATTGTTTCGGCCCATTTTGCAACATTTCACTTCGAACCGCTCCTTATTCTCAAGTGCACTGTGTATATGTGTGTGTACTCAAGTGAAGGATAAATGGAAAATAATGCAGGACGGAGCAATACCGCTGATCAACAGTGCCATCAATAGTTAGACCGTAAATAACAAACCAAAATGTTATCACTAGTTGCCTTACATTTAAACAAAATGTACGTATATATACATATTTTGTGTTGGTTTCCTTGTTTGTGCTTTTAAAAAGTAATGCATGTTTTGTTAATGTACAATAATGAGTCAATGTAAAATAATCCAAATCTTTCACCATGGCTCATTATACTGTTCGTTAATTTTGTCTTATTATTGTCCTCTTTGACAAAAAATCCTCTATGTTGTTCACTAGCTCATTATTTTCCACTCCTTTTGTCTTCTGTTCTAACTGCCAACTGCTAACATTAATATTATCGAGTGTGCAAAATGTGTCATATTAATGAACAGCTTAAAATCCTTGAAATTATATGTTTATGCAACATGCTGCATTCCTTTTCTCAGGGCGCTTATCTGGAATTAATTTATATTTACAAAGTATGATATTTAGTAATTGATATATCAATTGACAGACAATTGAAATACTATTTACTTGTAATTTAGTAACCATGAACTATGCACCATTATCCTATGCAATAATCTATAAGTAAATAAACATGAACTTGTATAATTGTCTTTGCCTTGCCATTTATTGTGTTATGAAAACACGCTAATATATCTTTTTTTCTTATAAATCCTTTATTTGTTTTTTTTACTGTAAAATTGTTTGTGTTTTAGTTATACTAAGCTACATTCAGTTTTGTATACTTTCCATGGAATTGTGAATAATCAATAGTTTTGTTTTAGTATGTCACATTATTGCATATGCTTTGTAAAAATGTTATCAAATATATAATAGTTGGTTCACTTATGTTACGCTAGCCAGTAAAGAGATGAGTGATACACTTCAGAACAATACAATTTTTATTTACAGTGGGACTGCGTTTGTAACTCAACTGATAATCACTATAGTTGCATTATATCATTGAGTTTCCTTCATTATATTTGCCAGTTTATCAATAACATTGTGTATTGTGTAAGAAGTAGGTCTTACTCTACCCTGCAACGTGTTGCATTCATTTGTTTTTCAAGAAGTATTACATTAATTGCTCATTACATGTTGAAATGTTTACATAGTTGTATAAACATATTTTTACTATCAAATTCATGATTGATATCACAGTTTCAGGTGTTTCTACATGATGTGGACAATAGATACAAGCTTTTCAAAACAATGCTCAAAGAATACAATGTGATTTAATCAGTCTGCATACCCATGACAAACTGAGAGTAGGAATCATGCATTGTAATATTTTCATATTGAATAGATCCCTTGAAATATATTTTTTTAATAATTATTATAGTGTTACCTATTGATTTTTTTAATTGTGATGGTTTATTTGTGTTTGTATCTTCAGTGCTTTTGCACTGTTCTCCCAGAGGGATCTGCATATTGTAGTATTTTTAACTCGGCCATCCGATACATAACCACAATTATTCGAGCAATTGTGAACTGTCTCCATTCCCTGGGGAGCATTCCAGCATGTGCTACTTCACTATGCACTCATGCTTTACACACCCTCACTAATGAAAAGTACCAATCTATAGTCCGGGACCAGCACAAATTTTTTTCGTGCAACACCCACCACAGATTTGGTTTGTCACTTTAGGGTGTTTCAGGGGTGTCTCAGGAAAAATTCTAGCCGTGATGTACAGTTGATTTCTGGTAGCAACACCATTATCTTTATCAATTAATTATGCAAATTTATGCAGGTAATTTCCCTTTTTGTCTATAAATCAATAAATATGGCTCAGAATATGCTGATTTTGTGAATAAATATTTTCTATGACTTAGTTATTATTAGAAAATATATGAAATTGCGACAGTAAAATTTCCTTATGTATTTCTTTGTTTTGGGAATTTCTTATGTATTTCTTTGTTTTCGACTTTTGTTTGTTATTGTTTTTTAGTGGAATAAATCATTGACCATTATCCAACAATTTTTGTCCCAAAATTCAATAATTGCAGTGGTTAGAATGAAAATTAATAAAGGTTTTGTGTATTCTAGGAAAAAAGCCATTGACATAGGATTTGTACACAAATCACAAAATTGAGAAATTTTCGGGCCGACATTCACTTACAAAAGGTCACGTGACTTCGGAACGGTATACCCGGTTGTCGCAAATTACATATCAAAGGTTGCGCAAGACTTCAATTAAAAACTCATGTAGTTGCGCAGAAAATACCTGCGCGCGTTGCGGAATTATCACGCAAAACGTCAAGGGGGTTGGGGTGGATTCCACCCCACTGGTGAGCATGTACTGCAGAGCACTGTTCACCAGTAGGATAAAATCCACCCCAGCTCCTTGACGTTTTGTGTGATAATTCAGCAACGCGCGCAGGTATCGCCGCGCGTATGCACAAGTTGTTTTTATTGAAGCCTCGCGCAACCTTTGAGACAAAATTTGTGATAACCGGGTATTCCATTTCAAAACCACATGACCTTTTGTAAGTGAATGTCGGCCGGAAAATTGCTAAATTTTGTAATTTGTGTACAAAATCCTATGGAAATGGCTTTTTTCCTAGAATACACAAGACCTTTATTATTTTTCATTCTAAGCACTGCAATTATCACATTTTGGGATAAAAATGGTTGGATAATGGTCAATGATGTATTCCATGGAAAAAAACAATAACAAACAAAAGTCGAAAAAACAAAGAAATACATAAGAAATTATAAAAACAAAGAAATACATAAAGAAAATTTGGCTGTTGCAATTTTCAATGTTGCAAACCTGTTCATTGAGTCATAAATAATACCAATGCACAACATTAGCATATTCTGAGCCATATTTAGTGATTTACGGACAAAAAGGGAATCTTCTGCATAAATTTGCATAATTAATTGATAAAAATAATGGTGTTCCAACCAGAAATCAACTGTACATCAGGGCTAGAATTGTTCATAAGACACTTCCAAAACACTCATAGTGACAAACTAAATCGGTGGTGGGTGTTGCACGATCTTCTGAGAATTAGCTCCCGGACTATTATTACAACTGGGTGGGAAGAAGCAATGTTGATAAAGTGAATTGCTGAATGACACAAAATATGTATAGGGGCATCGATAGCTGTTTTTAACTCGGCTTTCGTGCTTTGCATGCAAGTGCATATCTGATCGTGCCACCTCCACGACATACTATCTAATGTCATTCAAAGTATATGTTATGGTTGTGTATGTGTATTTGTGTGTGTGTGTGTGTGTGTTTGTGTGTGCGTGTACGTGCGTGTGTGTATTTGAGTATTAACGTGTAATTAAGCACACAATATTCTAGCAGAGTAATATTACGTGATAATTTTTCGGAGTATTTACTGTACTTATATGTATGTCCTTTAGATTTGCATTGCAAAAACTTTATGTTTGGACTTTTCTGACTTTTCTATTGTGCCATATTAGTGGTTTTGGGCCATTATTGTTTAAAACAACGCAGTAACATCGTGTTTAATGCGTGATCGGACAAATTTCAGAAGTTCTCTATACATAAAGCATAACCGTATTAACTATAACACAAATGCTGCATACCCACAGCAAGAACCATTTACTAAAACTACAACATCAATCCTGAAAATAAAAGTACGATTTGTATTTATTAAATTGTCTTTGTAGCAGAGTTGAGATATGTAAATATCCCGCATCTCCACATACGCGACATTCAAACAAACGCATCGTATAGTTGGAGTCTTAAACAAAGTCTTACGAAGTTACATGACAGTTGCATCAACAGTTCTAAAAAAAAAACATCATAATTACAGGAATAGAAATAAGATACTAAATTAATATCAAAACAGTTTTGGTATTTGACCTCGATCAAAATAATAGTCCGTAATATACGTCCACTTTGTTGTCATGATTGTATCCCGATCGGTGTCATGAAAACTGTTTCAACTTGTTAAAGAATCTGGTGGGTCGCGACAACATGATTTACCATTCAGAACAAATCAAACTTATGTTTATTTTTATTGAAAACAATATTATTACTAGGCCTTGACATAACATTTATAAAGTGACATAATTATGAAGACTCAGTTCGAAAAGGCGCTAAATCCACATTCCATATCCATTGAGTTAACGATGTATCTACATTTACAAGCTACGTAGCTATCTAGGAATCCACATTTTACGACAAATAACTCACTTCATATTCCTATAGGCACGTGTACAATGTTGGGCAAAGAAACCTGTTTTCGTCGAAAGTTGAGAAAGTGGATATAGCGCCTTTTCGAAGAAAGCTCTTTATATTTGGAAATGTAGGGGACTAGGGGTCACTGTACATTATGCTTTATAGCGGTTGACATTTGGAGCCAGGCGAGTTTGTGCGCACTGCATTACAGGGTGACTAAATTACAAATGCATGTTGACTTTTGTTGATCTGTAATACTGAATACATCACATATCTTTTGACTATTTGATGTACACTTTTGTCATATTTGTTATATTATTTTTTCTATTAATTTCATTCTACCTGCTAAGATCCACCCCTAAAAAAAGTAAAAAAATCCTCCAGCATTGACTTTTGTGACATCATAATACCATTCAACCATCAGTTAGCTAGATAAACATGAATAAAAGATATGTTCTCACCCACTAAGTACCTTATTGCATTAGCATTGGATGTTTTCATTGAAACCCTTCTTTTCATGGTGAGTGGGCATTGTATAAAACATGCAATACTATTGTGAACAGGTGGTCATTTGATAGGAAGGGAATTACCAATGTCTTGTGTTCATCTAGCTGACTGATGATTGAATGGTATTATGATGTCACAAAAGTCAATTGCTTCTGGAGGGCTTTTTTTGGGGGGTGAAGCTTAGCAGGTAGAATAAAAGTAATAGAAAAAATAATATCAAAAATATGAAAAAAATCTACATCAAATAGTCAAAAGATATGTGATGTATTCATTATTACAGATCAACAAAAGTCAACATGCGTTTGTAATTTAGTCACCCTTTAAACCGTGTTGATCAAACTGAGCCAATGTGCATTTCGAACCGTGCCCAAGGCATCCTCCGTAAGATGTCACCGCGCATCCGAACCACCTTTAAGTTACTATAAACGGGAATACTGTTCCATCATAATGATTAAACAGTAAAATAAAACATATAATAATGGACTATATGTGCGTAAATTAATGATTAATATTATCTTATAACAACAACATGACAGACGCGATTAACGAAATGAATGCTTCTTAGGCTAAAAAAATCCCTTTTCTGAGTCCACGGCGATCTAAGCCTGGTACATCCCAAAATCCAACAACAACAATTATTCATATACAATCCTTACCTGATCTAAAATATTGAGGTTATTAAACCAAAAATATATACAAATAAGGCAAAATGATGTCAATATTCATGAAGGGGACGTAGAACACAAGATGAAGACTGTTAACGCACATGTTATAATTTGTTCACGTAATGTATGAATGGATGCATGTTTGAAAGTGATAATAGATGGGGCAACTGATAACTCCAAGGAACAATTCCAACTATATGATATATAGAAGCTCTGGTGACTATCAACATTGTACCGAATCAGTAGCGGATATGTTATGTTTATTATCGGATTAACGAGCAACAGCAGTGTGTCGATATAACAACCAAGTGGTCAACCTGTGGTGCAAATCTTTATAATGTACATACAAGTACATGGATACTAGTTACTGTTTCATACAATCATATGAATAATAGTGGCTGTGGTTAAAGGGG